>JANRGW010023136.1:6494-19287 GCA_024733675.1 Psilopsiagon aymara
CATGAGGCTCCAAAAGTCCTTGGCCAGACCAAAATGTACTAAGCAGTAACTAAAACATTGGAGTTATCAACACTGCTTTCAGGCCACAAGTTGAAAAACACAGTGCTGCAAAAGGTACTAAGAAGGAGAAAAATGACTGCTACTGCTGAAACCATGACATTCACGTTACAAAACATCTCTCTTTGCCCACCTGGATGGATTTTCATCCAGTTTTCTTATTTATATTTTCTTTAAAATGTTTAACTATATTATGTATCAAAATGTATGTTCAATGATGTACAGATTCCCATCAAAGCGAATGTCTTCTTATCAACTTATGTAGAACTTTAATATTGATATATTAAATACTCAGCTTAATTCAGTTAGGCTTGGGTTGGTCTTATTTGCAGTACTTTCTCCCTCTACAATTAAACAGTTGAACGATTCCAATAAATATAATACTGTCTTTTTGTTGGTTTTGGTTTTTGATTTCCTTCGGAGAGCTGAAAAAAAAATACTAATCTTATGACAGTTTCACTTTGGGATCAGGAGGACACATGAAGTATTTTGGATATCAACAGCAAAGAGAAATAAGAATATAATTATATTAAAAATGCAAAGAATGTTACTTACACTGCAGGAATATACAGAATACAGTCTCCATAGTCCACATTCGTAAGACTATCTGACATTCTTATATGCTGTCACAGGCTGTTCTTTGCACAATAGGGTCTTCATGGGGCACACCAAGATGGATATCTTCATGGATATCTAGATAACTTCATGGATATCTAAGAGACGAGTTCTATATGGATGTTTTACTGGCAGTTAACAGATTTTTTGTAGACCAACGATAACAAGCATAATCTGCCTTTTTCCTTGTATTATTATTAGATATAACATCAGCTAAAGAAATAAGCTCCTGCTATTGAAAATGTTGGTGGTAGTGTTTAGGAGCTTGCATTTAGATCTGAGTGCTCCAGAAAGGGAGCATGGGCAATACAGTTTATTTTAAAAAAGCAATGGCGGTTTGCTATCTTAGTGGCCTTATTGGAGAGCTCACAGTGTATATCTCAAAGCCTAACTTTCTTCTGTGCCTCCTCCACTGTAAAAGCAGAAGGTTTATTTTGGCACCCCGACAAGCATGGGCGAAAATCTTAAGTGCATTTTCCAGTTGCTGACTCTGTGGCAGAGCTCACTCTTTGATGGTGATGCCCAGAAGGACCTTTGTGCTCTGCCTCCTCCGCTCTTTATGCATTAGCTGGACTTTAGAAGTCTATGGGCAAAGTTCCTGGATCTCACAAGGGGCCGTAATTGAGGCACTGCAGGAAGATGGAAGTGATATTGCAAAGGTAGCTCACACTGACGTGCTGCTGACACTAGATCCGAGATCACAGTTTGAAGGTAATTCCTCTCACCAGGTTTCTGCTCTGCCACCTAATCTGTGAGAGCAGGCAATTGAGTCCTCATTTCATGAACCGGAGGGCTGTGTGGCCTCCACAATGAAATTATGCATAAAGCTATTGAGCCATAATTCTATGTTGGAAGGATAGTAGCAGACTTTCCAGTGTACAGCTGAATGCCCATTGGCAGCTTTCTGATCTGAATCCTCAGCTCCGTAAGCAGAATATATATATGAGCACTCTGAGAGCCTCACCTCTTGAGTTTTAGGCAGAACAGCCTGGGTGAGTATTACAGACTGAGATTTCTGTTGCAGATCTCATTCCTTGCTTGCAGTGCCTACCACCAGCTCTCTGCGCTGGCTCCTCCGCTGTATATGCATTAGCTGGTCGGTGCAAGAATGTACTCATAGCTCCCAGTTCTCAAAGAGATGCTGTAAGATGACTACTTTGGAAAGGGAGCGCACACTGCAATGTTGCAGAAAACAAAGCAGACTGCACTGAGTGTAGGTGACTCCTCACGACAGCTTTCTGCCATGCGAATTGCGCTGTGAGAGCCAGGTGTGCAGCCTTCACTTTACAACTGGATTTCTAAGAGATGGCTCCAGAAAGACACTACGGAATACAGTATATATTAAAAAGCAAAGCGGTTTGCTATGTTGCATCAGTCAGGAGGAGCTTCCAATTTACAGCTGAATGCCCATCACCGGCTTTCATACACTGGCTTCAAATATTATATTTAACTGATTTGGAACGCGTTCTTCGAGGTATTAAAGAGAGACACCTGAAATTGAGAGAAGAATTGACACACAGGCTAAGAGGCTGTGAGTCTTTCACTCACTTCCATGCTGAGGGTGCACTTTTTCGAGGGTGTCTCAGTCTTAAGTTCATGAGTAATGTTGCAATTAACAATTCCTTCATATACTTTAATGTTTTGCCAAATAAAGCCTAAGGTCACTTTACATTTTATAGCTGTCAATAAAGCAATATAGACTCAAGTTAACATTTTATTTAATAATTTAATTTATTTAACAGCTAGCTACTTATTGTAGCTCTGTAAAGTCATTATTGGTAACTCTCAATGGAAAAGTACATGACTTGTTTTTTCTATGTGAAATCCAGTGTCAGTGTTTCAATTCACAACAAAAGAGCAATCTTGACAAAATACAGTGCCATTAGATCAGGAAAATTCTCTGTGACTACTTGAGAACTGGATAGAAGGACAAATGTCAGGCATACTCCCTTGCCATTCATAGTTCTGAAGGCCCTCTTGAATGTCTAAGCATGACCCACATCTTATCTACCAGTTTACAGACTTATAACCAAGAAGACAAAGAGCATAATTGAAAACAGAGGTCAGAGTAATATAATGTTCTGAACACCTCTCACTCTGACCTCTTTATTATTAAGATACATGTCATGGCTTAAAGTCTAATGACTTGTGTATATTAAATAAGACACCTTATGACAATATAACAACCATGTATTGCCGCAGATGGTCTAATGGGATCCATGGTTTACTTATACTTTGAAGAAACAACATTTCATTTGGTTTTACAGATGATTGTGACAGCCATGTCACTACATCTTACTTTGCCTAAGTAGCTATGTTAAACATCAAATGTGAAACTAAAATAGAAAATAACATGAAATGTTTATTTATTGGTTCTGCATGCACATAAAATTAGGCATTAGATTTTATCAGTTTGATTTCATAATTGGAAGTAAAATATTTAAGGGTGATATAAATAAAACCATTCCAAAATTTAAAGAAAAGCTATTTTAAGTAGTAGAACCTATTTATTTCAAGAAGCAATATTTTATCTACAACAGGTCATACAGCGGCAGCAGAATACTGCAGAGGAAACGCAGACTCTTCCATGTAAAAATGTATGATATGAATCAAAGCTTTGATTAATCATATAGCTACCTGGAAATAAAAGAGAAAGACAAATTAGTTGCTACAGTATGAATGTCAGAATACTGACCCAATTAATCATGTGCCTATGCTGTTAATTTATGCCGTCCTTCAAGATAATAATCGAGTGTTAGATTTTTAAGACCAGTTTTTCAGAAAATTATCAGCCTGAAATTCAGGGGGCCTTTAAACATGCGCTGCCATATTAATCCTTGATGATAACTCATATCCAAGCCACCTATTCCCAGCTCAAGGTACTGGCAAAACAGAATTCTCTTTTCCAATGTGGAAATAAAAATAGCTGGAATTACTCTGAATGTATATTTTTGCACATTCATGATCGTGTCATTTGGGAACTAATCACTTTAATATTTAAAAGGAAAAATAGCTGTGAGTAGAGATTTTGGCACCTTTCTCAGAATCTATCAGAACCAAGACAGTTGACCAATACAGAGTGTGCAGCTTGGTCTCTAACTGGTGTTTAAATAGACCTGCAGTGGAACAATCATGATCTCTCCAGAAAAGGCTCACAATAACCAATAATTATGTTTTGCTATTGTAAATTATGACTAATTGCTCTCATTTGCCTTGCCAGCTTAAGTAGTTAACAAACATTTATTCCGATGCAAATTCTTGCCATTGTTGTTAAAATGAGTTTTAAAAAATAATCTATATATTTGGGACTCAGAGACCCCAAGGAATGAAAGCGCTGGAGAAATAAGAAAGAAAATTTCTTAAACTCTCTTTTCTGACAGCATGAGTTTTACAAGCTTTAAAATGACAAATGGGATATTGAGAGGAGATTTTAGGCAGAAGTTCTTTCCTGCAGATCCTGGGGGCTCTGCTGGTGTTTGGTTTCATGTGTACTTCTGCCGAAACCCACCAACACACGACACTTTTTCGGAAGGAGGTAGGGCGGGTGGGAGGTGATGCCCTATGTGGGGAGTCGGGGAGAAGCAAGAGGTTAATAAAGGTGTCCAGGTAACTTCAAAAGCACGTCAATGTTAGCGTGCTCAGTTCGCTTACTTGATCACATACCTAATCCATAGGAATCAAAGCCGGGAAATTGCAAGCACGGTGCTAGAATAGGGTGGGTGCAACCATGCTGCAAAATCAGACTTCAAGTGCCTCAAAATAGAAAACTAACTAAAGGAGACATGATGAAGAAAGAAGGAAAGATTAGGTGAAGAAATAAACGGACATCTGAGGACTTAAGTTCCAGGAAGAGACCGGTAGATGGCAGCAGAGACCATGAAATTAACGCGGCCCCCGTTTGGAAAGGCAAGTGCTCGAGCTCAGGGCAGGAGGCTCTTACAGGGACACGGGTGTTCGCTGCCAGTGCAGCTGCCCTGGGGCCCTCTGCCCAGGCTCCAGCTGCAGCTCCCGAGTGGCTGTGTTCCGCCGCAGCTGCTGTGCGACTGCCGCCAGCCCCGTGGTTTGCCTTCAGGGTCACTGATTTCTTCTGGTGTTAGCGCTGGGCATGGATGGTGAGGCACTGGAGCAATGCCTGAGAACTTGAAACATTTCACACCTGCTTAAAGAGACGGGCGCGTCCGCGTCACCGGAAACCCTTGACATTTTGCATCGTCAACTCTCCATCTGTTCCCGCCACCTATACGAGGGCTTTCTAGGATTTGCCTTTGGAGGAACAAAAAGTAAGACGGTAAAAAATGTAACGCTGCAAGTAACAACCTAACATAGCAAGGGCGGTGGAACACCAGCGTAAAAAGGGGCTATACTGGGGTGAGAAGAAGCTGGGAAAGTGGGCTGGATGCCTGCAGCCTGCTGAAACAATGAAATACCAAATGAAGTTTAATCTTTTGGCATGAAGGAAAATCATTTCTGCTTTGTGTTTAAGGAAATGTTGAGCTTGGTAGCTTTGCAAACCTAGTCACAGTTTTGTGGCAGGTGACAGCGAAGAAGTCTCTTTGGTATGTGTTTCGCAATAACTAGCTAGAACTGAACTAGTATTTGTTGGCATGATGGCAGTACTTTCAAAACCTCCGGCTCAGCCACGGGACGACCTGATGGAGAGAAAGCTGACGAAGAAGCTACCGCCAGCCGTCCCAGAGAGGTCTACCACATCTTTATGTGCATAAGGGAATAAGGACGAAGCATTTTCTAGAAATTGGATGCTATTCAGTAGAGACCGAATGATTATGTACAGGATGTAATGAATAGTTAGGATAAGCCAAAAATTATACGAGTTTTGTTTGGTGCTCAGTAGAGACACTAGGAGGTTCTATCGCCAGTGTCTGCCAGGCGTGCGCTGAAGTACACCTGCTTGCCAACCTCCACTACATTGGCAAGTTACTAGCAAGTTTTTTCCTCTGAGCACCAGGAACACCGGCAGACCTGCGGTGGGATGCGAGCCCTGCTTAGCTCTGTCAGTATTTCAGAGGGAAAGTACAGGCAGCAGCGTGGTATTGTCTGTTGGTGGGGCTGAGTCAAAACAGACTGGAGAAAGAGCTATTGAGCGTCCTGCTGGCTGCCACGGCTTTGTACCGCATCAGACTTGAGAAGGCAATACATGGGGGAAGCATCATCCTGTATCTTCGCCTTGCTCATCCTGTGCGAATCCGATGAAAATTCTTCCGACCATGCATTCTTCTACTAGAGATTTTCTTTCTATCTAAAATTTAAATGCCCTGTGTACTGATTCTTAATAAAACCCAATTCTCTGTGTTTAAGCAAGGGGTTTACGTTTTAGTAAAATTCCAGAGACCCACTGTTTTACTGAAAACAGTCAAGTAAAATCACACTTATAAAGTGACTTTTAATTTGTCAGTTATTTTGGATTATGAGTGGAATTATAGAAGAGAACTGCAATCATGAAATTCTCCGGGTAATTTCTATATAAACTAACATGAGTCTTGTATTAACTGCTTCAGGGTAATGTTGCTGGACAGGGTTAAGAGTCAAAGTAATAAAGTAGGAGAAGATAGAGGCCAAATAATGCAATATCTGGAACAGTGCTCCGGGAACTAAAGGAGCTCAGTAGAAAGAATGCCTGGCTGTGGAAGCATACTTTTCATTTCGATCCATTTAGAACAGATCCATTTAGAACATGTTTAATAGGAATATCTAGGTATAATGAGAACAGCTTTAAGGGATTCTCATCCAACAACTGTAATATCATAAAAAATGTTGCAAATTGCCCAATAAAGTTGATATCTGACGCACTAGATATCTGGCTCCACAATACCTTTTGAGGATGTGGATTAGGGGCTTGGATTCGAAGTTGGATAATTAATGGCAAAAGGTTTTAGGCATTGTATGACTGATTTTGCTTGCATGTAGTGTTGTATTTACCTTGTTAAAGAAATTTGTGAGCCAAATGCTGAGTCAAATCTGGATTGCTCAAAAAAATTTTAGGGTTTCTTGTTAGTGTTGCTGCTATTATTACTTTTTGGTTTAGTCTTTTGATACTGTTTTGGTCTTAATGTTAGTGTTTTGGTTAGGTTTACTGCAAGGTCTGGTTTATTGTTCGGTTTCGGGTTTGGTTTATTATTAGGGGTAAGGTTGAAGTTAGTGTTACTCTTTGGGTTTAGCTTAGGGTTTCAGTTACTGTTAGGTTTATGTTTAGTATTAGGTTTAGTTTCAAATTTAGGGTCACGTTTAGGGTTGGTTTTATGCTTATTGTTAGGGTTATGTCAGGGATGGGGGTGCGCGTTCGGGTAAGGTTGAGGATGGGGTTGGGGTTTGGGTCAAGTTTAAATTTCGGGTTAAATTTCGTCTTAGGCAAACGTTGGGGTGAGAGTTTCTGTTAGGGTTTATGGTTAGGTTTTGATTTAGTGTTTCATTTAGCTTCCATTTCCTTCAGCAGTCACTTGGTTATTCCATTTCATCTTTGCAAAATTGACAATGGCATTTCAAGATTGCTGTAAGATTATCACGTTCTGGGAGGAATTGAAGGGTTTCCAAGGTACTATGTCTTTTTGAAGGGAGGCGGGAAAACAAGAAAGGGCTCATATTCTTCCCCAGGTCATCCCTTCATTTCTCTGGTCTAAACCGCGCTGGTTTTCATCTCACCGCTTGACTACTCCACAGCGGTATATTCCATCCTTTTGCGTTCACTTTCCTCCTCACAATGTGTCGCCAATCCGGACATGCTCACTAAAATCCACTGTTAAGTATGCTATTGAAACAGATTAGGAAAGAGCATGTTCCTTCATGTTTCGTTCAACTGCGTGTTTGGGGAAAGAGTGTTACACAAACTGCTAGAACTCGGGCAGAGGAAGCCTCCAAAAGTACAGAATCGAACCAGAAGCAACACAACAATCTGGAAGCAAAACCACCCCACCATTCCTCAGCTTGTTTGCGACATCTTTAACAGGAGAGTCGAACAGCCCTTTTTTTTGCTTATGAGTGACCACCATCCATTTGTTGGTTAAGTTCGGGTTCAGGATTAAAATCAGGGTGAGGTTTACTGCTGGGGCTACATTTGGTTTAGGGTTAGGTACTAGGATAGGGTTGGTTTGACATTTAGGCTCAGGCTTAGACTTTTTGTTTGGGTTAAGGTTATTTGTGGGTTGGGTTTAGAGTTTGGATTAGGTTGGCAGCAGTGGCAGTGTTTGTTTTAGCGTGTATGTTTAGGGTTAGTGTTAATGTTAGGGTTTGGGCTGGGATTAGGTTAGGCTTCAAATTGCTATGGTTCTTTTAGGGTAAGTGTACGTAAGTGTTTATTGTTTGAACTGATCTTTGATTTATGTATTGTTTGAGTTTTTAGGGTTATTGTTTTGTTTAGGAGTAAGACAAAGTTTTTGGTAAGGGTTGTTGGTGGATTAGAGTTGGGGTTTGGGTTAGGTTTGGCTTTAAATTCCTAGTCAGGTTAGGTTTCGTTCTAGTTTTAAGATTGCAGTTAATTTTAGGGAGAGGATATATTTCGGGTTAGGGCTTGGTTAGGGTCGGTGTTAAAATTAGTGTTTTGGTTTTAAGGTTAGTTTCAGGTTAGGTGTATTGCTAGGTTTTGGTTGATTGTTCCGTTTTGGGTATGGTTTATTTTTAGGGGTAAGGTTGAAGTTAGTGTTACTCCTTGGGTTTCGGTTACGGTTACAGTTGCAGTTGGGTTTATGTTTAGTATTAGGTTTAGTTTCAAATTTAGGGTCATGTTTAGGGGTGGTTTTATGGTTTATGTTAGGGCTAGGTCAGGTTTGCGGTGAGCGTTTGGGTTAGGTTGCAGATGGGTTTGGGGTTTGGGTCAAGTTTAAATTTCGGGTTAAAATTCGTCTTAGGCAAACGTTGGGGTGAGAGTTTCAGTTAGGGTTATGTTTGGTTTATGGTTAGGTTTTGGTTTAGTGTTCTGTTTAGCTTCCATTTCCTTCAGCAGTCACTTGGTTATTCCTTTTCATCTTTGCACAACTGACTATGGCATTTCAAGATTGCTGTAAGGTTATCACGTTCTGGGAGGAATTGAAGGGTTTCCAAGGTACTATGTCTTCTTGAAGGGAGGTGGGAAAACAAGAAAGGGCTCATATTCTTCCCCAGGTCATCTCTTCATTTCTCTGGTCTAAACCGCGCTGGTTTTCATCTCACCGCTTGACTACTCCACAGAGGTATATTCCTTCCTGTTGCGTTCTATTTCCTCCTCACGATGTGTCGCCAGTCCAGACATGCTTGCTAAAATCCACTGCTAAGTATGCGATCTATACAGTTTAGGAAAGAGCATAATCCTAGCTTTTAGGGTTATTGTTTGGTTTAGGAGTAAGACTAAGTTTGAGGTAAGGGTTGTTGATGGATTAGAGAGCCCCAAAGCAGAAGTTGGCAAGCAGGTGTACTTCAGCGCACGCCTGGCAGACACTGGCGATAGGTCCTCCTAGTGTCTCTACTGAGCACCAAACAAAACTAGCATATATATATTGTTGCTTATTATAAATATTTATTACATCCTGTACATATTCGTTTGGTCTCTACTGAATTGCATCCTATTTCTAGAAAGTGCTTCTTCCTTATTCCCTTGTGCACATAACAATGTGGTAGACCTCTCTGGGACGGCTGGCGGTAGCTTCTTCGTCAGCTTTCTCTTCATCAGGTCGTCCTGTGGCTGAGCCGTAGGTTTTGAAAGTACTGCTGTCCTGCCAACAAATACTAGTTCAGTTCTAGCTAGGTATTTCGAAACACTAACCAAAGATACTTCTTCGCTGTCACCTGCCACAAAACTGTGACTAGGTTTGCAAAGCTACCAAGCTCAACATTTACTTAACCACAAAGCAGAAATGATTTTCCTCAATTACAAAAGATTAAACGTCCTTAGGTATTTCTTTGTTTCAGCAGGCTGCAGGCACCCAGCACACTTGCCGGGTTTCTTCTCACCCCAGTATACCCCTTTTTGCGCTGGTGTCCCTCCATCCTTGCTATGTTAGGTTGTTACTAGCAGCGTAACATTTTTTACCGTCTTACTTTTTGTTCCTCCAAAGGCAAATCCTAGAAAGGCCTGCTGTAGTTGGTGGGAAAAGATGGAGAGTTGACGATGCAACGTGTCAAGCGTTTCTCGTGAGGAGGACGGGCCCATCTTTTTAAGCGGGTATGAAATGTCTCAGGCTCTCAGGCATTGCTCCAGTGCCTCACCATCCATGCCCAGCGCTAGCACCAGAAGAAATCAGTGACCCTGAAGGCAAACCACGGGGCTGGCGGCAGTCACACAGCAGCTGCTGCGGAGCACAGCCACTCGGGAGCTGCAGCTGGAGCCTGGGCAGAGTGCCCCAGGGCAGCTGCACTGGCAGCAAACACCCGTGTCCCTGTAACCGCCTCCTGGACTGAGATCGAGCACTTGCCTTTGCAAACAGAGGCCGCGCAAATGTCATGGTCTCTGCTGCCATCTACTGGGCTGTTACTGGAACTTAAGTGCTCAGGTGGCCGTTTATTTCCTCACCTAATCTTTCCTTCTTTCTTCATCACGTCTCCTTTAGTTATTTTTATATTTTGAGGCACTTGAAGTCTGATTCTGCAGCATGGGTGCACCCATCCTATTCTAGCAAGGTGGTTACAATTTCCGGGCCTCGATTCCAGTAGATTAGGTATGTGATCAAGTAAGCGAACTGAGCCCGCTGATACTGACGTGCTTTTAAAGTTAACTGGACACCTTTATGAACCTCTTGCTTCTCCCCAACTCACCACATAGGGCTTCGCCTCCCACCGGCCCTACCTCCAGCCAAACAAGTGTCTTGTGTTAGTGGGTTTCGGCAGAAGTACACGTGAAACCAAACACAGCCAAGAGCCCCCAAAAGTCTACAGAATCTTCACATTGATTTCATGCCGATCTAATTCTGAAGTCAGTCTCACGTAGTGCCAAGTCCAATGCTGTTTATTTCTTGCAGCAGCTTATTTCATCTCAACAAAGGCATCTAGTTAGGGAAAAATTAATTTTTTTTATATTCCCCAGCATGGTCAGGCATTCTTTTGACTGAGCTCCTTTAGTTCCCGGAGCACTGTTCCAGATATTGCATTATTTGGCCTCTATCTTCTCCCACTTTATTAGTTTGACTCTTAACCCTGTCCGGCAACATCACCCTGAAGCAGTTAATACAAGACTCACGTTAGTTTATATAAAAATTACCCGGATAATTTCATGATTGTAGTTCCCTTCTTTAATTCCACTCCTAATCCAAAAGAAAATGACAAATGAAAAGTCACTTGATCAGTGTGTTTTGATTTGACTGAAGGGTTTTCAGTAAAACAGTGGGTCTCTGGCATTTTACTAAAACGTAAACACAGTGCTTAAACAAAGAGAATTGTGTTTTTTATGAGAACCAGTACACGGGGCATTTAAATTTTAGATAGAAAGAAAATCTCTAGTAGAAGAATGCTTGTTCGGAAGAATTTTCATCAGATTCGCGCAGGATGAGCCAGGAGAAGATACACGATGATGCTTCCCAATGTATTGCCTTCTCAAGTCTGATGCAGTACAAAGCCCTGGCAGCCAGCGCGATGCCCAGTAGCTCTTTCCCCAGTCTGTTTTGACTCAGTCCCACCAACGGACAATACCACGCTGCTACCTGTACTTTCCCTCTGAAATACTGACAGAGCTAAGCAGGGCTGGCATCCCACCACAGGTCTGCCGGTGTTCCTGGTGCTCAGAGGAAAAAAACTTGCTAATAACGTGCCAACGTAGTTGAAGTTGGCAAGCAGGTGTACTTCAGCGCACGCCTGGCAGACACTGGCAATAGGTCCTCCTAGTGTCTCTACTGAGCACCAAACAAAACTAGCATATATATATTTTTGCTTATCATAAATATTCATTACATCCTGTACATATTCGTTCGGTCTCTACTGAATTGCATCCTATTTCTAGAAAGTGCTTCTTCCTTATTCCCTTGTGCACATAACAATGTGGTAGACCTCTCTGGGACGGCTGACGGTAGCTTCTTCGGCAGCTTTCTCTTCATCAGGTCGTCCTGTGGCTGAGCCTGAGCCGTAGGTTTTGAAAGTACTGCTGTCCTGCCAACAAACACTAGTTCAGTTCTAGCTAGGTATTTTCATCGGATTCGCGCAGGATGAGCAAGGAGAAGATACACGATTATGCTTCCGAATGTATTGCCTTCTCTGATGCGGTACAAAGCCCTGGCAGCCAGCGCTATGCCCAGTAGCTCTTTCTCCAGTCTGTTTTCACTCTGTCCCACCAATAAAAAGTAGCACGTGTACTTCCCCTCTGAAATACTGACAGACCTATGCAGGGCTGGCATCCCACCACAGGTCTGCCTGTGTACCAGGTTCTCAGAGGAAAAAAACTTGCTAATAACATGTCAAAGTAGTTGAAGTTAATTTTAGGGTTTCTTGTTAGTGTTGCGGATATTATTACATTTTGGTTCAGTCTTCTGATTTTGATTTGGTTTGAATGTTATATTTATGTTTTAATGTTAGGAACTTGAAAACCCTTAAAATTCCTCCCAGAACTTGAAATCTTACAGCAATCTTCAAATGCCATAGTCAGTTTTGCAAAGATGGAATGGAATAACCAAATGACTGCTGAAGGAAATATAAGCTGCGGTGTAGAGGCGGAGAATCAGCTGGGGTTGAGGTGTACGCAACCCTGAAAGACATTGGTCAAAGACGTGACTGTATCCTCTGGGCTGTGTTAGTTCCCATAGCGTTTCTCTTGAAAAGGAAGCAATTTGCTCTTTAGAAGTACTACTGAATGAGCAAAGTGTAAATGAGACTTTCTGGCAGAGTGAAGGGGCTGCAGTGCCGGGGGGAGACAGACGTAGTCGTGTGGCAACAAGGGTCAGGAAAGTAAAGGGTGGAAGTTGAGTTTTCGCAGTGGGTGGAAGCCCTTATTGTGGTGGAAAGTAGTAATGTGGGAATTCAAAAAAGGGATGGAAAAACTGACTGGTGAGGAGCTGAGCTGGGGCAGAGAACCCAACCTTACCAGAACTATAAAATCAACCCTACACATGACCCTAAAATTAAAACCAAATCTAATGCTAAACATAAACCTTACTGCAACTCAAACCCTAACCTAAGCCCAAAGAGTATCACTAACTTCAATCTTACCCCTAAA
>JANRGW010023141.1:0-49876 GCA_024733675.1 Psilopsiagon aymara
TTCAGACTTAAACAGGGGAAGTTTAGATTGGATACGAGGAAGAAATTCTTTACTGTAAGGGTGGTGAGGCACTGGAATGGATTGCCCAGGGAAGCTGTGAATGCTCCATTGCTGGTGGTGTTCAAGGCCAGGTTGGACATAGCCTTGGGTCACATGGTTGAGTGTGAGGTGTTCCTGCCGGTGGCAGAGGGGTTGGAGCTAGATGATCTTAAGGTCCTTTCCAGCCTGACTATTCTATGATTCTATGATTCTATTAGTTGCAGTTAGTGCAGAAAGTTTTCTCCCTTGTTCCCACAATGAGATGGAAAAGAGAACTAATTTTTGCTTGGATTTTTGTTAATGACATGGCCAAGCAGAATGGACATCTCATTTTACAGATAACACAAAATCTCAAATTCGTGCTGAAGCCACTTTAATTCCTATTAAAATTCTAACTTCATTTGCTGAGGCTGGGCTAGAACCAGGTTTTAAATCATTTTTATCTATTGCCTTTGTGCAGTATCTGCCTCTGTTTTGAAGAACAGTATTTTCAAACTCTATCCTTCTTAAAAATAAATGTGCTCTAAGAGGGTGATCCCCCAAAACTGTAGAATGCAGACTAGAATGCTTGTGTGGAAAGGAAAGATCTATGAAGAAAAAAACCCAACCAAAAGTAAAGGAGCTGGAGGAGATGGACAGGGATCCTGCTTTCCCATTGGCTCTTCTGATTTCGTGGCCTCCCTGTGACTTGGAGTTTCCAGCAGAATGGGAGCTGCTTTTCTCAGTTTAAGAAGTAGCATTATAAATCTTAATGTTAGGGTCTATCTTGGTTTTAATGTAGTCACTTAGAAAATGTGACTCTAAGCATGTGAGCAAGGCACTGCCTAATAATATGTGCTTATTTTTCACTTACAATTTCACTCCGTATGGAAGAGCCATAAGGCCATGATTCAGACTGAAGACATTAGGTATGACTGTAGGCCACTTTGCTTGATTGGTAAAATCCTGTATGGGGACTGCAAGCATGTAGCAATGGATTTGTTGTTGACTTGTCCTCTCACAAACTATATGTAGTGAGGCTGACAGTCCTGTTAGCAGGTACAGTCAGATCTTAATGTTCTTGATTATAAGCATGTAAAAAGCCAGAAAAAAAGAAAAAAAGCCTGCAAAAGAAAAAAATAATGGAAATGAAATGTTTATGAAAGACTAACAGTGGCATTCCCTTTCTTTGCAGATGACAAACCCTGACCTAGCATTAGATGTCATAGCAAGGAAATTGTGTCTCAAAGTTTTTAGTTTGGCATTAAACACAGAAAAGCTAAGAAAAGTTCAAATATACTTAATGTTTATTTCTCAAGATAGGCAGAAAATTAGAACACAAAATAACCAGCTAGACCTTAATCCAGTGCAAAATCCTTTAATGAAAAAGCCTGAAAATCCTAAAATAACCTTCACATTAAAAAAGATAACTTTAAGTTAACTTTAAATTTCCTTTTGAAGGGTAGTTAACTACTAACAAATTGTCTGCATGTGTTAACAACAGTAACTGAATATAACTTTTCAAAAACTTAATTACAAGATACTTCATCTCTAACCTAATATCATAAACAAGAGATAATGGAGAAACACTTGCACAAACCAGCCATTTTGTCCTTGAACCCGTAAGGTTGACAGATGACCACCACTGGAGACCACAGTAGCAAAAGGTAATTTGTTATATTGGTGCAATGTTATAACAAGACACAACAGTGTCACACAAGGTTGACTTTTCTTTTCTGTAAGCTATCTCTGAGGTAGCTTACTTGGTAAAGCATATGAGTTTGGAGATAAAGGCTAAGCAAAAAAGGAAGGACTACTGTTGTGAATGGTTTTAATGCCACAGCTTTGCTATAACTGATGTTAAATTATTTTTTCATTGCCTGTCCAAGTGCTCTGTGATGATGCAAGTTTTCATTTTTCTGTTCTCCAACCTTATAAGTTCTTTTTTGTCTGACTGCAGCATGGTTGTGAAGCTCTCAGTGGAGTGTTAGAGCAAATTTGTTTTGTGAATCTGAAAGGTCTGAAATAGAGCAGCTTTATTTGGCTTCCTCCAATGTGTCTCTATTGAGTTGCCACCAGGTCTTTAGTTGGTGTTTTTTGTCTTTTTCCACCTTCAGTCTGTTCAGAGGTTCAGGGTAACCAGAGTGCTCTGCTGACATAACTGATTTGTTGTCAAGTCCGGAAGGAGTTGAAGAAAATACAAGCAAAAATTCATCCAAGAAAAATAATTACAGGATTTGGAGGAGATAGGTAGGGGACCCTGTTTCCTGTATGTGTACATCCCGTTGGCACATCTGCTTTCTGTGCTTTCCCTGCTATGAAGGGAGATCCTCATCAGCTCTTTGAGTTAGAAAGTTTGAGTTCTGAATTACTTGTGTAGCCCCTGTGCTGTGCTGCATGCAGACCTCATAGCAGCCTTCCAATATCTGAAGGAGGCCTACAAGCAGAGAGGGGCTCTTCATCAGGGACTGTAGTGATAGGACAAGGAGTAACGTGTTCAAACTTAAACAGGGGAGATTTAGTTTAGATGTAAGGAAGAAATTCTTTGTTGTGAGGGTGGTGTGGAACTGGAACAGTTTGATCAAAGTTGTGAACGCCAATCCCTGTCAGCATTCAAGGCCAGGTTGGATGGGGCTTTGAGCAATCTTCTTGTGGGAGGTGCCCCTTCCCATGGCAGGCGAGGTCTCTTCCAACCCAAACCATCCTATGATTCTATAAACTGATCTCAAATTGGTAACCTGGTCAGTTGTCTGTGGATTTTTTTTAGTTGTTAGGCAGAGAGAATTCTTGAAAGGTGCAAAATATGTCAGTAGATTCAATTGTGTGGGTTTGTTTCAAAGTACAGCATTATGGAAGTATTAAATTTTCAGGAGACTTTGAATGATTGATCTGAAAATGAGAACCCTCCTAGACTTTGGATAGTAACTGATACTATCTGTACTAAACTGACTTTGAAAGTAACTGATACTGGAAGGGGATGAAAAAATAAATACTACAGAATTTTCATAAAATATTTTGATATTTTGGATGAAATATTTCTGTGAATAATAAGTAGGACTAGAGTTTTCTCAGTGTTTGTGCTTTTTGTTTCTAATGTATACATTCTTCTTTTGAAATATACATGGAAAGTGCTAAGGTAGTCACCTTACTCCACAATTTATTATTTGAAAACAGGCAATTAGGAGAGCAAATAATTTAATATTACTTGACATGTCATTAGCCTGTAAGCCTGTAATACAAAAAGGAAGAAAAGGTGGCAGCCTAAGGAAGCAGCAGTTATATTTGGACTTAAGGAAGCAAAAATATCTTAATAGTGAAGCTTAGTAATAGCCAGAGCATAGGCACAAGACAGCAGAAAATTGCTGGTACACACAAAATTTGGACTGTCTCTTGCCACTGAAGCTGAGTCAGCTTGAACCTGAACACTAATTGGCACTCATGGGTCGCTCTCTGTACTTCTTCTTCATGACCTGGACTTGTCTCAGCTGATGGCATGTGCTGAGTACCTGAGTGAATGACAGGTGTGATGGGCAAATTTGGGCCTCGTTTGCCAGAAAGCTGGACCTTCATTAGGGAGAATGTGTTTTGAATGACAAAAAATAGATTCAAGTCCTGCTGAAGACAAAATAGCTGGAAGACTTAATGTGCTAAGATTAGACTCATACATCCTCCCATTTCAGAAGGAAGAAAATGTATGTGAGGGGGGTACAGCCTGGAACATGAGAATGAGTCAGGCATTTCATGAGATTCAAATAGGAAACTGTATTGTCCCATAAGTAGACTTGTAAAATAGAGATTTTCTTTTAAAGAGTGATTTAGGACTATCCCCAATCTATAATTAAACTTCTTGGATTTCTAGATCACATAATTAATAGTATGAGAGCAAACTTTATTACAAGTCTTTTGTAATGAAGAAGAAAAGGTGTAAGAAATACCTACCTATGTCAAAATTCTGTCAGACTCGTGAATGGTAGTACCCATACCAACTGTGTGAAAATCATTCCAGTAGATAACAGCAGTAGCAGGAACTGGAGATGGATGCCCAAAGGCAGGGAATAGTGCTTTCAGCAAGAAAAAAAGGATATGTGTTTTTCTTGCAGGAATTTACAGCGATGTCACAGTAAAGTCTGGGCTGGAACTAATAACTAATTATTTACTGTAAACAAGCCAGTAAAATGCAATCTTTTGTCAATTTTAGGGGGGGTTAATTTTATGTATGATAAACCTCCAACTGAACAGTCACTACCTGAAGTACAATTTGCTAAATATTGCATTGTGATTTTGGATGGCTTTTAATTATAACTAATTATAGTTAGAATAATATTTTTTCAAAGTATTTTTCTTTTCTTTTGCTTTTCTAAGAAAAAAGCAAAAATTTTTTAATTAAATTAAAATAAAAGATAAGTTTGTTCTTCCCCTTTTAGTGTTCATTCAGAACACTTATCCTTTGTTTAATTTTCTCCTCTTCTCTTTTGTCCTGGTATTAATGGTTGCCTTTAATTACTTTCTTTTTCTTCATGGCAAAATATTAACAAGTGAGATCTGTAGTAGCGATTGAAACAAATGTGAAGTTTCATGTATTCTCCTAGAAACTTGGATTCTGAATAGCTTAGAATAATATTCAGTTCTTGAATATAATCTAATTTTATATGTGGGGGCTTTTGTTTTGTGTTGAGTTTTTTTATTATTTTTTAAAACAAATCTCTAGGAGGATGGAATCACTGGTCTCTTTCCCTACAGTTTAAAAGTTCTCCTCCTGCAGATGTTTGCATAACAGTTTAGTAGCTACTAACAGCTCACAAACTATATAGACTTCTGAGTTTCAAGTTCTTTTTCAGGGAGGCCATTTAAGTTGTCTTCCAGATTGCTGGTTGGATATTTAGTTATGTGCGAATCTTCTGTAGACACAGTTTAGTATAGATCTCATTAAAAATTATAAATATATATATACATGAAACACATATCCTTCATTTAAAGTAAGGACATGGAATTTCAATTATGTGTTTGGACTGTCTTTGCATTGAAAAATTAAGATGAATAATAAACATAGATTTCTGGAAGAAAGATATTTTAGCTGGAGAACAGATGAAACAAATTTGATTAATAACAGAGTGTGTCCGTTCAAAATCTGAATGGAGTGTCACTATAATACAAGATTTGTGGAAAAAAATGGGAGTGATCTTCTGAGTCATATGGTGTCTAACAAGGCTAGGACCTCTCAGTAAGACTCTTATTCTGATTTTTTCCTTCTGTTTCATATTCTTCATGTGTATATTTAAGATTGATGCAATCCGAGACTTCTGTGCTGCAATGCCTTCTGGCAAGATTCTCCTTCAACTGCTTACCCATGCCTCCTCTCAGTCAGTTGAGGTCCCTGCTTGTGGAGTGCTTACAGGTGCTGGGATTCATCTTACCTGACTTCAGATGTCTCTGACAGGGGTCAATGTCTGAATCAGAGGCAGTCACCCTAAAATCCATGTGTATGCAAAGGAGAGAAACATGTATTTTTGTTATGATTCCCCCAAACCCTTTTCAATTCCTTCTGACTTGTGCACATTTTCTTTCTATTGACTGTAATGGAAGTCCAGGAGGATATGGGATACCACATGTAGGTATATCCCACTTGCCAGAGGCATGACATGTTTCTTTATAGTAATTTACATTTTTAAGCTGTGTTGTCTATGTGTACTACTGTCACTAATACAGGATAGCAGAGGAGAAGGAGAGGGATTTTTTAACACTGACTTTGTAGGAAACAAGATCATCTAAATAGGTAGGAAAACAAATAATTTCCCCTAGAATTTAGTTTGAAATTAAAGTTTTCAAACACGCCTACCTTAGCTTATGGTGGTTTTCTGTACACACGTACAAGGTTTTTAATGCATAATAAATGGCTTAGGTCCAAATGAAATCTTACAAATTTGTCGTACAACTTTGTTTTCTATGTGTTTATGGGGGCCAGATTTTCTTAATTATTTTAGGTTTGCTCAGGTGCAAAATACAGGTTCAGAGAAGAATTGAAGTTCAAGGTACCCTACAAATATAGACTATAGCCACAAAACAGGGGACTGAGTTGGGATTGCAGATGACTGAAGTCTCTAGTGAGTGGAGATGGACAGGGTTGGTCTGCACTTTTAGTTTCAATTCAGGATAATTAAAACATCCTTGTCTGTTAATTTGTGAGCTATAGAATTATCTTAAATTAAAAAAAATGTAAATCGGACAACTTTTCTGAAATATTGCCTCAGTGCCGGAACCTCCTGAGCTTGTCTTAATGGAGACCATTAATCAATATTTTTGCATTTAGAAAACTGATATTTCAGCCTGCAGAGATTTGCCCTTTGTACCTAGAGTGAGCCTAATAATTTGTGCTTGAATTAGAGACACCTGCTTTGTTACAAAAATCTGTTGTGGCTGGTTCTGACTGGCTTATGGCAGTCTCTTAAAGATGCAGTTCTCTACAATTCTCCACTTCTGTCACACATAAATATAAATTTCTTGTGTTTTAATTGTATCATGGATTCATATAAAAATTTTACAATACTGCAAGCTAATTTAATGCCTATTGTAAATGTCATTCATCATGACACTTTTGTGTCAAAATTAGTTTCACCACTGGTTTCTCTCCATGATGCCAGAGAAGTACATGAGCTGTTAACTAGTGCCAATATTTCATCAGGGACCTTTGCAGTTTTCTGGAAGCCCTGACTTCTGGAGGAGAGACCCTCATTTTTTATTAGAAAAAGAGGAGAGTGTGTGTCAGATCTCTTGGCTCAGCTGTTCTGCAGGAAAAGCTTGAAAATAGGAGCATAACTCCTCCTCAGAGTCCAGACACCACAAGACAAAGGATCCATCATGAGAAAGATGTTTTTAAAAGGCATTTGAGGAAGGCAGTGGTTTCAGAAGGAGTAAAGGCTGACTGATGAACTTATAATGCCTAGAACTGGCAAGACTGCCTATGTTCTGGAACTGAGTTCAGCCTGTACAACTGGAGACACAGAAATGACTTCTCCCTTTTATCTTGTGTGTGACAGTTAACAATTTAATCTCCTCTGTTTGTTGTGCAGGTTGGATGTACTTCCTGGTTAGTGGATTACAACAAGAGAGAAAAGTGCCTGTGCTTGCAAAACAATTACTCTGTTCCTGTGATTATTTGTATGTTATAAAGCAAGATAATCTTTCAGCTATTGTACAGATGCATTTAGATTCTGAATTACTTGATGCTCAGCAGTGTGCTGGGTGTTCTGATCACCCAGTTTTAGACCCACATCTCATTTAGAGGTCAGCTTAACACAAGGAGGTGTCATATGAGCAATGACTTCTTGTGCCTCTTTTACCAGTTGCTTGTGCAAAGTTACTTTATTTCCATTTTAAATAAAGTTCTTAATGAAGTACAAGATATGAGTTTTGCAGGAGTCTTGGCTAATTCAGGGTTGGCTTTGTGTAAAATAGTGTTGGCCATGACTACAGTCTCTTCTGACCCTCATACATCCTATACCAGTTTGTGAAACTTGAACAGGAATGTGTGAGCAGGGAGGAGTTGACTGGAAAGGACTGGAGCTGAATTTTCTTCAGTGCCTGTTTGTCTCAAGTGGGATGACTGCAAAATGAACAATATTTTTTCCCCTTTGACAAATGGGGAGAACTGTAACAAACTTTTGTTTCCTTTGAACTCATCTTTTTTGTCAGTTTAGTTGCTCCCTTCTCATCACGTCCAGCATTTTGCAACAGTTGATTCAGTTTGGTTGTTGATGGACAGGGAAGAGGAAATGAACTGTCATGTTGGGGAGGGAGAACCAGCTTAGCAGAATTGCAGCACTGCTGGCTGTGCAGGCTATCCAGGCACCATTGGCTGATGTTTTAGAGAAGTTGATGCTGGTGGCATTTTACTTTAGCCCAGGTGGAGACTTAATCCTCATATAGATGCATGTCACAATAGCAGCTGAGGCTGTTCCTGGCCTGCCCTTCTCCTTTTTAAAGAGCCCTAGTGGCTGCTGCTCTTTGAACCAAATCATTTCTCAGTTTCCCCCACAACTCCCCTGATAACCCAGTGCAGAACAGCTATCACATTGGCTTACACAGATGTGTGCTTGTGATGGACTGCAGGTCTCCTTCATACCCTATCCACTCTCTGTTTGGGTCAGGTGCTTTAAAGGTAAGTACTTCAGTATTCAGTCATTGGCTTGTCCTCTCTGCATCTCTTTTTCTTGCTTTTTTGAAGGGTCTCAGCTTATAGGAGAAAAGGAAACGGACAACTGGCCCCATTAGAATTGCCGAACAAATTGGCACTGTATCATTTCCTTATTTATGCTCAGATAAACTTTGATTTCTGTCAGACAGGGTGAATAAAATCTGACAGTGTAACAGAGCACTTGAGACATGAATAGTCTACTTTAACAGTAGGTTGAATTCACTGGTTCATTAAATAAAGGACAAAAAGTGTGTGCCAGTCCAAAATCAGATTGTCATGTTTGCAATGATTTGGATGCTCTGATGCCTCTGTGTCTCTCTGCTTTTCAGGGAGTGTTTAAGTCGCAGGAAGACCCCTTTTACTTGAGCACCCCTTGGCTTCCCCATTGCTTTAGATGTCTAACCCCAAGTACTTGGAGCTTATATACTCAAAGTCTAGCAGAACTCATTTTCTTTGTAGCTTCATTTGTTCTCATTAGTATGTCTCTGATATAGAGATTAGACATCCTCATGACTAGAAAAAGGCTCAGCTTCATGCAAGCCTATTTCCTCCTCCTGAAGGGTGGTGGATTAGTGTTGTCTAGTTCCTTGGCTGGCACTCTCTTTTTCTTCATCTCTTCTTCTTAGATATTGCACTGTCGTAGGTGGGAGTTCAGGGGGAAACATCACTGGCTGAGGACACTTAGTCCGGATAATTTTGATTTTGTGCCTTAACACAGTGTTTTAGGGCTATGTATAATGCCAGCATATAAAATGTACAAAGCATATAGATGTTTGGAGGTCCTGCAGGTCTCAGGATATGGTTTAATTTTTCTGGACATGAATCATTTGGGATAGGAGTGTGAATCTTTCTTCTTATCAGTCTCTGTGGTATATTTCTTGTGCTTCTGAAGAAAATTTTGACATTTCAGAGAAGTAACTAGAAATGCAAGAAAGTTTGGGTTTTTATCTCAACTGGGACAAACCAGCAACACCATTAACTGATTTGTGAACGTTGTCATATTCATGTGAATTCGTTATATTTTTTAGGTGATATTATCCTTAAAAGAAGTATAGTTGTTTCTAATCAGTTGCTTTTTTTTAAAGCTGTGTTCAGTTCCTCTCTTCAGCTTTTATACTGATACCACAGACACTGCAATGAAGAAACTTCTTTTGTTCTTCCAAACATGATCAATTATAGACAGGATAGGCTTCTGATCTATCCTGTATATATATATACTTATATATACAACATAAATATTAGTTCTTGATGAAATAGGTAACTCTTAGCTGTTTTTAGTAAGCCTCACTCATAGGCCCGTTAGTAGCCTGCAATAAGGACCGGCTGATATTGGGAGACTGGGATCAGAATTAGAAAGAGTATTAGAAACTGAAACTTTTGTTATCTCCCTCACTTGTACATGCTCACAACGGAAAGCTACCCTGCTGAGGCTTGTTTTCCTACTACCTCACCAAAAGCAGTTCTGAAATCATTTTTATTGTGTTGTACCTAAAGACAGTGATTAAAAGCCTCTTTGCAAGTACCTGGTGTTAAGCAGGCAAAAGACAATGCGAAGACTCTGAAACTGCTTTCCATTTTGCCATTGGAAGGAGATGGGGTTGTTTAACAGTGGAGATTGCTAAATGCACAACTCACCTACACACTGTCTCTGTCTTCTCACTACAATTACATACTCTTACACACATGCTTGTACAGAAGACCTGTTTTCATACTAATAAACTGCAAAACCCCTTCCAAAGCTACTGTACACAAGGAAAACTGTTAGTGATTTATCTATAATTCCTTCATATCAATCACTCGCTCGTATCTCATGTTCATTATTCGTACGAGGGGTTGTAAGGTGGCCCATCTTTCCTTTTTTATGCAGGACAGATTCATTTTCTGGTTATGTAGTATAGATATGAAGGGCTTTTATTTATAAACCCATTATGTAAACTCTTCTCCCTGCTTATGGTTTATGGAGCATAGACAGCATGATTCTCTTCTCACTTACATATAAGCCTTCGACTGCTGTAACTCCCAGGAATTCACTGAAGTTGTTCCTGGTTTGCAGGACTGTAAGATAAGAGCTAGAGAATACTTTAAGAAAATGGAACAGGTTTGCTGTTCACTAATACCTGGCATTATACATTCCTAAAACCTTAAAATTGCATGTGTGTTTTAAGAAGGTGTTTTTTTCTGTCAGAATGCTGCTAATGGAATTTGGTTTGAAATCAGGAACCCACACCTTTCCAGTAGTAAGCTTCCAAATCTCCCGCCTTTGATTTGAAGTGCAATGATGTCTGAAGAAGAGTACATTTATTTTCTCAGCCTGTACTGCTTACTTTTGGAGCTTTTGGATTTCCACTAGCAAGGTTTGCATCCTGGTGTCCATATAAAGGAAAAAGATGTGCAGACTTTATCCAAATTAGTTGCAAATTTGTTATGTGCTGATATTGCTTTTATGAATGTTGCCATGAAATTGCTTGTGTTTTGTACAGGACTTAGTTCTTCACAGGTCTGGGAATGGTAGGATATGGAGTCCTTTCTCAGCTGCTTCTAAGCTGACTTGGTTAGTGGACATTAGCTTCCTTGGGAAATCCCTCATGAATCTTTTTGGTATTATCAATATCTGTTTGGCGAAAGATTGAATTAGTGTGTAGGCTGTTAGGGATGACTGTGTGAGTTCGGTGGCATCATCTGACTGACCCACCATTGCTTGTGCAGTCATTGCCATGGACAAGGAATCTTCTGCTCCAGATCTGGCTGAACAGCATCGTTCACATTCTCCCCTTCTTTTTCTCTCTTTCTTTTTCTTGAGTTGCCTGTTTTGATTGCGCAAGTCAGGGGTCCTTCAGGAAAGCCACCTAGCAAGATCATCAAAGCACTGACTTCTGTTAGTAATAAAGTGAGAATGTTAGTAGGTCTGTATTTTCTACAGGAAAAGCATAGGGAGCATAAGCTTCTGAACACCTGTAAAGATGTTTAGCTAATAACATTGCATCATTTTCAGAAAATAACTTCTCTGACTAGCTTGTAGTCATTTCTTGCATGACCCCTGTATCCTACTGGTCTTTTTGGTATGTTTTTCCACCATTACTTGTGCACACAGTGCTTTTCTGCTGCATTATTAATGGTAACCTTTTCCCTACAGGCTGCCTTGTTAGCCAGCATTGTTTTGGCCTCCTGGCCTCAGTTATCCAGGAGGAAAATGTCAGTAGACAAACTTGTAGCTTTTTTGGTGTTCCTTCAAGAATGCTTTTGTTGTTTTATGAGGTTTTTTTTCCTACTTGTGGTGATATACAGCAACTGCCACCCTTGAAAGTGCAGAGCACAAAGGTGAGCTGTTAATTATGGCTAAAGGCAGACCCCTGAAATGTTGAGTTTTGTCTGAGTGCTGTGGTTTGCATCAGAATTTCAAGCAAGGTAAGTCTGTCATCTAGGAGAAACAAAACAGCAGCATGAGCCCATAACCAACTAAACAACTGGCCAACACAAATCCCCGCTTGACCCAACCCATTTTCAGAGACATGCAAATGCAAAAGCTTTCTCTGGAGAAATGTTTGTGGATGGTAGCTAGCATTTGTCTTGTGTCACCGTGTACAAGCATAACTGGTTGATTGAGGTTTGCTTCTTTTGTCCATTGGAAGTGTGTGATTGCCTGATGGTCACCAGTGTTTCTTGCAAGGTAGCTGTTCACATGCTGGGAATTCCAGGTCAGAATAATACTTGCAGGATTATCCCAGCTCTCCTGGACAATGTTACTTTCCTAACACTTCCCTGAGATTTGTTTGAAGTCTTTTGTGAATCTTTTCCTTAGAAATCTAAAGAAATGCTTGTTTTGCTCTTTCAGGAATCCCTTGATAGGAGAAGGGATATGGACATCAAATTTCCTACCTGGACATATTTTCAATCATTTACTTTTGCTGTTTTCCAATAAGCAGTTCATTGAAATATTGTTGAAGGCTTAGGCATATAATCAACAAGAAGTTGCAGTAACTGTCTGGAGCTTAATGCTGAGCTGGTCCAGAAGACAGTGTTTCTTCTTGACTCCAGCAGCTTTGGATCATGACCTAGGTGCTCTCTCAGGCTTTCAATGTCTGCTCATCTTTCCAGTAAAATCTGATGACCTTAGAGTAACAGACAGACCTAGAGTATTTGAAGAGTAAGAATAAAAGGAGGAACTGAATTATTTGACAGTAGATCTGATAGAGAAGGAAAAGAATAATGTTGTAGGAAAGAAGATGTAATCTTAAATATTTACTGCTCTGTTGTCGATGTCTCTGGATTGATTTAATATAGCATTATAAAAAAAGTAAATTGTACCAGACACACTTTCATTTTATATGAAAAAATAAATTTAGCTGCAATTCAGTAAATGTTTAGGAAAGTGACAGATATTGTCTTGTATTAAAGAACCTAAGATCAATAGCACTAACTTTTTAAAGGGACCTAAAGTTGCACTTTTATTGCGTTATAAATAATCTTGTCCTTAGTATTGCGTCCCCAAGCAAACAGATCAGGAACTCTTTAAGAAGGAGATTGGAGTTCAATGTACTCAGGTTTTCAGTACCTCTAAGTTCCACAAACTTCCATATTTTTATTGTGTTTGGGTTTTTTTCCCTAAAAAATTTACTTTCTTTTTTTCTGGGATGGGTGGTTTTTCTAGGGTTACTACTTTAGCCCTGGTTCAGATAGATATAGCTAAAAACCAAAACAATGCCTTCAGGATATTCCTTTTAGGGCTGATCAGGGATACAGTGCCTGGGATGCTATACGGAAGTCAGGCCTTTTCCTGCTAAGCACACAGCTGGTGAAATAAATGGGTAGGTTGTGATTTCTGTGCTGCTATGATGCTTATTGGGCTGCAATTGATATGTAGATACAGATCAGTAAATATTAAGTTTATTATTTCTTCTTGTTCTTCTTTGAAACTCACCATAATACTGAATTATAGCATAAAAGGATGTGTTTTGAGTCAAGTGCGTGCTTAAAGCAAGGGCTCAGCGTCAGTGTAGAGTTTAAATCTCCCTGCCCCTATGAATTCTTTCTCAAATCATTGTCCTTTTTGGAGCCCTGAGAGATTTACTGATAAGGCACAAATTGGTTGCTTAGGCAGAGAAAGCCAAAACTCCCTCCTCTCCTGGGGCTTGCTTCCAGGGGGGACCACTGCCATCCTGATCCTCCTGCACAGCTGGCCACTCAGAAGGGCCAGCGGCTTTATCAGGAACCCAGCAGTGAATTAGCATCAGGGGGCTAAAGCTGTTACTGCCGGTAGCTGTCCGCTCCACCCCGCTGGTGGTAAACCCACTTTGATGTCAGGTTACCTCAAAATGCCAGGCTGAAAAGTGGTGTGAGTTAAGAGTTGATTCATGAGTGGATCAGACATACCTGCCTTGGGGGCAGCAACATCTGTTAGGCAGGTGGGGATGAAGGCAGGGAGTGGTAGCAGCTTCAGCTGTCCAATTTTCATCTGCTGCTGCATGTCCATCAGAGCCCTGCGGTCACAGGTTGTGCTTGATTAAAATGTCCTTCCCAGCCTGAGCTATTCTGAATGGGATTGAGGTTTACAGGATCAAAAGTTCTGTCTTTTCTTGACATAATGGCCACAGACCTATTGCAAAAGCGAACTCTTCCGACCAGATGAGCAAGCGCTGTGTGATGCTTTCTCCAGCCCTCAGCAAGGAGATAGGGAAGCCTGCAGTTTGAAATTCCAGCAGCCACCTTTTCCTTCTGCTTCTTCATTTTTTCCGATATCTTCTCTACCTTAGTGGATTTGTTGAAACCTGCACTTAATTTTGCAAATCTCGGTAATTTTCTCTGTTTACATTGCACTACGTTTTTCTAACATGTTTCAGTAAATCTTTTTCCCTATTCAGACCTTAAAGCAGATGCAGTCAGCAGTTAGCCGTTCAAATGCCATAGGGCTAGCCTGGGCAACAGCATGCTTGCTTTTAGGATATCCCAGTTGTTCTCAATCTAAGGACTACCTGTTATGGACAAAAATCCATGGTCAGTTGATTTGCCTGATTAAATTTATCTTGTGGTGTGTTAAAGGATTTACATAAGCTGCACCTAGACAATATGCTGGGGTCAACTACGGGGGTATACAGGTGCCCTTAATATAGAAGCTGTATTCCAGGAGTGGCTTGGGACACACAGAGATGCAGAGCTCGTGCTTTGGAGTGCATGCCAAGCTTGGTAGTACAGATGAAGCTCAAACCTCTTCTGTTTCTGCTTATGACAAAAATAGTACTGCTAAATAGTCCTGCTTCTGGCATGAAATCCATTAAAAAGAAACGAAAGACACTTGTTCTTCTCTTTCATGTGGAAAAAAGTAGTTGCATCGGAAGCAGTGCTTACTCAGCAGAGACGAATAAGGAGGAAGAACGTCAGAAAGCAGAGGATCTGTGGGGAAGTGGGACATGCCATGTCATGAAAACTTTCATTAGAGACTGGATTTATTCTCCTGGGTTCTTTTAAAACTTTTTGTCTATTGTTTTCCAATAAACAAAAACTTGCCTCTTATTTCTATGTATTAATGAGAAACACAGGAATAGCACTGCTGGTACTCAGCCAGTGCAAAAGTGTAAAAGCTGGAGTGGAGCTGCTTTCAACTCCCCTTCACTCTGAGAGCTGAAAAAATAAAAATGCAGATGCCTAGAAGAGATAGGAAAAAAAAAATTAAAAAAAAAATATATAAATCTGTAGTTCTCTAGTCCCAGTAAAACTCACCTTTATACTCTCAAAAACTTTGTTCTATCAAAACCCCCATGCTTTTCCGATGGCCAGTTCATATCCCATTATTTTACAGTTATGAAATTATTATTCTTCTGAGGTACCAAATCAGATATATACCTTAGAATAGGAAAATATTAGGAATGATCTATCTCGTCACTCCTTTTAAGTTTGCGGATAATGAGCCAAAATTGACTTGGCTCTGTAGAAGTACAGGTCTGGATTCAGATTAGTTATAGACTTAAATACACTTTTGCCATAGGAAAAAGTTTGTGCAAAGCTCCTGAAAGAAGTTGCTAGCTCTCTGAAAGAAAATGTTCCTCTTCTATATTCATTTACTCCCTTTCTTTTTCTTTTTTTTTTGTTTCCCTTTTGCAGACCCCCTAAATGAATGTGGGATTGTTTGTTTTCAGTTTATTAAAACTATTAACTAAATTATTTCATTATCCCAAATTTATTGAATCACTCTGCTTCGGGAGTAAGAAATATTTGATCAGGTAAATATATATAGCTGAGGAAAGTATGCGTTTAATGTGGGAGCTGGCAAGAGTTTGTGCCAAATTTTATTTTAAATATTATTTTTTTTTAATACAAAAGGTAAGATGGTGGGTAAAGATAGTCAGACATTTAATCTGTTTCTGTTTCTCCGAAGTGAGTGCTAGTGTTGCATTGGTCAGGTAGAGGGTTGGTGCGTTCTTGCCCCTTCCGTTGCTTCCTTTGCTCCTTTCCTTCCAATCAGGGTGTCTCTCTTGTTCTGCCTCAGATTAATGGATGAAGGAAACTAAACCAAATGGTATCTCCTGTGGGCTTGCACACAGTGAAAAGGGGATTGCAGCCACAGAGGGACTTGCACTAGATCTTTAGCAGACTCCCTCAAACCTCTTTGCCTTGCTATGCAGTATGTCCCAAAGTGTCTACTTGCACTATAACACGGGATTAAAACCCACAACTATGACCTGCCTTAGAAATAGACTAGGGAAGAAGGAAAGTCCCAACTCCCAAGGCACCCTGTGTTTCTGAATCGTATCTGTCTAGGCAGTGTTCTCCAACACCTGTTTTCTTGCATTTAGCTCTATGTATTTTCATCTTCCACTGTGAGAAATGCTACTGAGAGGATGTAAGTGCTCAACCATTTTCATTATCATCTTTGAAGTTTTGCTATTTCCTGCCCTCTATCATTTTTCTCTTTCAAATCTCTTACTCTAAGCACATACCTCAGGAAAGCATTAAAATAACATATTGACTTCTGCAGCTTCTGCCTCTCTTCTTTATCTAACAAACATTTATGCAGGTTTGAGACCAACATAGGGTGCATGGAGCCATCACAGTGATGGCTGTTGAGCTGAGTTCAGCTCCTAGACTTTTGTCTGCTAGAGCCTGCTCTCAGACTCTGCCTTGCTCTGTCTTGCACTCTCAGACATGCCCAGGGTGCAGGCAGAGCCTGATGATTACCCACACACCACTGCCTTACCTCTGGTCTTGGTAGTCTGTTTCCGTCATGCTCTCAGTTTCCTTGCTAATAATTCCTGGTTTCAAGCGTCTTCTGTTTGAAACAGAAAATACTTCACTTTGCTGTCTTCTCTCTTCTCAGATTACTGATTCATGCAGACACTGGGGATGCAGAATGGAGTGTATCACAGACCCCGCTGGTAGTCTCCCTCTGCTGCAAAAACTGGCCCTTTCATTTAATATCTTTTAACTGGTTATTAATCTAGGAAGGGGTCTTCCCTCTCTCCTGGGCATTTTTGTATTTTTCACTTTTTTTTGTTTGAAGTTAACTGGAAGTTCAGGTGTAATTGAAGGTAAACCTTTGCGTCCAGAGGAGGGACTTAGAGAGGACTGAGGGCTGGCAGAGCTGGGATTACTCACCTTGGAAAAGACAAGGCTCCAGGGAGACCTTGTGGCCTTTCAAGGGGGCTTATGAGAAAGATGAGGGCAGACTTTTAGTCAGGCGAGTAATGATAGGACAAGGGGAAGTGGTATTAAACTAAAAGAGGGGAGATTTAGACTAGATATTAAGAAGAAATTTTTTACTATGAGGATGATGAAACATTGGAACAGGTTGCCCAGAGGTGGTGGAAGCCCCATCCCAGGGAGCACTCAAGGTCAGGCTGGGCAGAGTTCTGAGCAGCCTGATCTAGTTGAAGATGTCCCTGCTCATTGCAGGCAAGTTGAAACTAGATGATCTTTAAAGGTCTTTTCCAACTATAAACTATTCTATGATTCTAAATCAGTTAAGCAAAAGGAACCTGGATTGTGTTTGACTTTTCTTCAGGAAAGAAGTTGTGAATGGGGTAGAGCTTTCAAAAATCATGAAGGAACAAGATGGAAGCCTGTGCAGGCAGAAGAGCATACCTCCTTCAGACAATTCAGTCTTTGTTGTGGTGTCTTGGAAATAGCATGTGTAATTCTACTAAGCACCCTGAATCATTAAATACTCTAAGCTCTTTCCATTATTAATTATTCTCACATTCTATAAAGCAGGAAAACAGCCAAAGGTGCATAATCTTAATTCCCACTCTCCTTATATAATTTAACTAGTGTTCAGTGACCTTTAGGTGGAGAATGATTTTTCCAAAGCCTTTTCAAAATCTATTTTTTTATGTGACATCCATACTTTCAGCTTGCCTGAGGTTTTTTGCCAAGCTTAGGGGAAGGTCAGGATATTATATAAACCAGATCATCCTGCTCCTAGCCATGCTCCAATAAAGTAATAAAATAGATCAATAAAGCATGTTGAAGCCATGATAATCCAGATTTTGGAAATTCCTGTGAGCAGAGCACTTGCGGATATTAACAGAAAATATGTTTTCTTTAAGGATGAGTACCTGCAATAGCCGCTGTCACTCAGAGACTGAGAGCTTTCTGTGCATGCAGATACCATGCCCAGCTCAAGAAAGTGTTGTTCAAGTGGCAGTCTTGATACGTGCCGCCTTATGGTCAGATCAGTAAAAGGAGAAGTATGTCAAAACTCATCCTTCAAACAAAGTTGACCTTTTTTTTGGAAGCTGGGAGATTTTTTCACTGAGAAGTTTGTATCTGCTTAGTCCTGGTTGGGCAGACACCTTTTTGCTCCTCTCTGTTAAGATGAAAGGGAACTTATTTAAACTTTGTTTGCTTGAAGATACTGATGGACAAATAACAGACGCCTAAATAATAACAAAATCATCAAATTCAGTAATATGTCACCAGTGATTCAAACAGCTGAATTCATTGTTTATTTTAAATAAAAGCAAGCCAAAAAGAAATAGAAAAAGATCAATATTTGCTATCTTCTTTTAAAAAAGAAGTTTTACATGGATTGAATGCATCCTCTTGTAAGGTATGTCCATATGTTGTACATTTTGAGCTATATCCTTGGCTGATCATGCATACTTCAAAGAAATGAAGAAGTGTGTAGGAATACGGACAAGAGGGATTGATTTATTAAATTTTAAGGAGAACTATCGTACATTGTTCATATGAGAAAGAAAACCCCAAGTGTAAACCAGTTGCAATACAGTGAAATTTCCTACCAAAAAGAAAAAGTATCAGGTTTAAATCAGCTTAATTTTTGTAGAGCAGCTATTCTTCAAATTCCTGTCCTGGTGTTGCTCATAGAAATGGAGGCAAAATTGTATTACTCTGTTGTGAGAAAGCCAGGACCAGGTAGTCAGCAAAACAAATGACTAATTTCTGATTAATTCTAAAGTAACAGAGATAAAGCTGCTATAGAACTGTGTATTTATTTGTTTATAATGTTCCTGGCCAAACTGTTTCACTGAGCACTGACATGTTTGGTAACCAGTCTTGTAGGTCATGCGTTACTTTCTATAGCTCTGGCAATTAGAAGTTTAAGAGGTATATAAAGCATTAAAATTAAATCATGCTGCCAGGTGAGGATTGTTTTCCAGAGCAGATGTTACACTTTGTTATGGTATTTAATATCTTAAGGGTTCAAGCTTCTAGAAGAGCATTCGAGTCTGTAAGTGTGAGAGCAGAGGAAACTTGGCAAAAGAAAGAAGTCAAGCAGAACCCCTTGAGCACATGGGCTGTGAGCAGGAAATATGGTGTATTTTCCCATTCTCTATTTTATCCCATTATTCTTAGCCTTGTTTCACATTACTTCTTGAAATTTAATCCTTACACATACAGGTAGTTAGTCCTAATAGAAATCTGAAGGGTGAAGCATTATTTACTAAAATGTGGTGTCAGACCTTGAGGGTATAAAGTGGGAGTATTTTTCTGTTCTTCCTCAGGAGACAATGGGCACAGGCAGTCGTATTTTCAGTGTTGTGCTGGGAACAAAGTACATGACTTTCATGTTGCTTTTCTAACGCCAAAGGCTAAATTTATGGGTAGGACTGACAGTTGCTATAGATGTAGTGTTTGTGGAGTGATCAGATTTGTTCTGGAAACTGCTGACGTAGATCTTTAGCCCAACAGTTTCCAAAGTTAATTTTTTGAGTGAAGTCTCAACGTAACTGCTGGAGATTTTAATTTGCAATAGATTTGTTGCAGGTTGGAGACATTCCTAAGAGAAATGCCCTCTAGATTTTACATGATGTCACATCCAAAACATATTTCCTGAAAATGGACACACTCTTAGGGGAAACAAATACAGCGAACAGACTTTTTTTACTATTTGTTAATAATTTTAACTTCAGAACTCAAGTACATTTGAAAGAGAAAACACGTGCTCCTCCAATAAAGATCCTCAAGTAAGTCCTTCTTAATAACTATTGTTCATACCCCCATTAGCGCTTAAAGCAGATAGAAATGAATCTTCTAAGTGCCAGAGAGAGATTAGGAAAACCTTTTCTGTTGAAGTCACCAGTTACAAACTGTTTCCTTCTTAAAGCACATCCAAGCATAACAGCAGTTTGTTTCTCGATAGATTAAGTAATCTTTTTTATTTGAAAGACTTTATTTAATGGTATACTGTTAGAGGGTGATTTACTGTTATCCAGTGTTTATCGGGGCTTTCACTGCAGGAAAGTTTTCGGTTATTGGGTTTTTTGGTAGGATTTTTTTTTTTTTTTTAAATTCACCTCCAGAAAACTTCAGATGTGTGGTCTTGAAAACTATCCTGTGTTTTCATGAAGAGATGTGTAGACAGATATATAAACAGAGCTATATTGTAGAACTGAAGTATAATGATCTATAGCTGTGAAGCTAACACGCTGTCAAGCGTTAGGCAGTTAAAAAACATGAGTTGTTGTTTTCCCTTAAATATCCAGAGGTACTGAAGTACAGGTTTTGCACCAGTTTAAAAGTCCAATTCTGCAGTAGAAGTGGTGTTTATTCACTTTTGCTTGTCACATATATTTTGCTATTATGAATAATACCTTTTTTCTAGACATATAAATTATAAATGAACCTTGAATATATGTCTGAAAGCATTCTGACAGCAAGCGGTCATTGTAAATAGTGCATTAAGTGGGCCTCACTTGAAGCTGAATAATATCCAACTGTTTATATTCCACAAATAAAAATAAGATGCTATTTTCTGATACAGAGGAGCATTCTTTGTGAATGTGGCTTTGTAAGCAGAGCTGTCTGGAAAGCAGAACTTAGTGCTCTGAGTGCAGCACTCTGCTGCTCCTGGATCCCAGACTAATTTTGCTGTGTGGTTCTCTGCTTCTGTCTGTCCATATCCCAGCTCTGTCACCACTAGCTCAGGGATCTTTACCCTGCCCTCCACTGCAAAGCGGGAACTTGCCCATTGCCTCTTTGAGGGGGATTCCTTTGCTCAAATGTAGACCTTTATGGTGTGTCTCCATCTGAGGAAACTGCTAAACTCCATTTGCAGGGAATGGAACAAGGATGAATGATCCTGGGCCCTAAAAATGACTCTTTCTTTGTTATTAGCAGAGCATAAGGTGCAATCTGTAGTTGAATGTTATGAAGCATACCTTACGTGACCCATTAAAGCTGAGTCATCTGGACCTAAATGTTGGCAGATAAATATATGTTTTGGGGAAATTAAGACTAATCATAAACTCAGGAGCAGTAGTAGCCTGAGGAGCATAAATCTGTAAATTTTCACCTACTGGAGATCAAGGCTTGCTTGAAAATGTTGGCCTTTCTCAGTTGCCATCTTATAAAGTACAATAATACTGATTTTTAATTACAAATGATTTTGTGCTCTCCATAAAGTAAACCAGGCCTAAAGCCACAGTCCTATAAGAAGTACACCATCAAGGTATGACAAGTCTTATTCTCTTTGCACTGGCCTTTAAAGATATCTTGGTACCATACCTGATGTGTTAATCCTGTTTTTGATGTGTTACTGTCTATACATCCAAGAAAATAGGGTACTAGTTACTTCAATAGATATTTCTGAATGCACCATTCTGAATGTACCAATATTTGGTACCTCTTTCTCTTCCCTTTCTTTGAAAATGTATGTATGGAGTTGGTCCTAAATAGTTCTGCCTAAGGAAAGAGCCTGAGGGGTACTTTGTTTCAGGATGTGTCTGTGGAATAAGATTTGCATCTGTGTGATATTTGCATTATAAAGCAGCTCTCTGGAGTTGACCTTTTAGGTCTGGGCAATGTTAAAAGTATGGAATTGCCTCTTAGATGCAAAAAACACCAGTGTCTCAGAAACAAGCTAAAAGCATCTCACTAATAAACAATCAACTGTTCTCTGTTAACAGAAGCAGTCTGAAGCCCTTCATCCAATTTAAGTGATACCTGAAATACAAGTTCTCAGTTTGACCATTGGAATCTAAATCACACAGGATGAAAGCACATTAAAATGGAGAGCTAATATAGCTGCTTGGGCGTGAGAGAAGGAAAAATTAATAAGAGACCGTGGGATCAAGGTTGGCTAGCTGTGACTGAAAATTAGAAGTGTTGAGCACTGTGTGATTTCTTTGGTGTAAATGGAATGAAAACAATTTTGAAAGCTTAACAAGTCTGTCTCCCTGTTGCTCTTTGTAATTCAAAGCGAGTGTCTTTGCTGGTAAATTCTGCCAGAGCCTCCTGAAATCCCAATAGTTGAGGAGAATAATTCTGTTTGTTTTCTAAATGCTAATCTTTCTTATTCCTTCTGAATATGTGATTCAGGGTTAATTTTAGAGAGGAAATACACGTTGAATGTTACAAACAGTGGCATCTAGATAATTGCAGAGGAGTTCTACAGCATTCCCTGGAGTCATGGATCCCCTTTCAGGAGAACCTGACAAAGCTTCTCTCTAGTCGGGGTGCCTAGATTTCCTTTTGGTGGAGTTGGGATGCAGCTGGACCATGAGCACGGAAGCTGCAATTTGATTCTTAAAATTATGCCTTGTCCTGAAGCGCCTTGCTATGCGATCTGTCCCAGTCTGATACATAAATTTGGTCATTAAATATACTTGACCTCAAGGGCAGTCTAACTTCCACCTGTTTAAATCCTGCATGCCTTTTTTGTATCTTGTATTATACCAATGCAGAAGAAGAAATATGACCTTTTTATAAAATGGAATGTTGTATATCCCAGTGTCAACAGCTTGTGATGGACAATGCAGTAACAGGAGTAGTACTGCTACAAGGAATGTTTTTACAAGCTTACAGTTTGCAGGCAGTGAAAGACAGATAAAAGTGATTCAGGTGCTTAATTGTGATAGACACCTCTACCTGCAGATACAACCTCTGTATGATTGGCTGTTGTGATACAGGATCTATGGGATACCCATGCCCGGGTGGAATGTCAGCTAAGGCAGAAAGATACCTGAAGGTACTGCAAATGAATAAGACAGTGTCTATGTATGTGAATTCCTCTTAAAGCTGTGAGAATTCAACTGTGACCTCCTGGCCCTTCTGCCTTATTAAGCTCCTTAGTATGACAGGTTCTGATCTACTCTTCCCTTACTGGCAGAGTAATATTTTATGTCTGCTAGCACTTGTTTAAGAAAGTCAGCTAGGGCAAATTTGGGGATAACATTTTGGCTATACTCATTATAAGGGAGTGATAGTTGGGTTGACACATTTCAACTGTAGCATGATTAATACTTGGAACTCATGATTTCTGAAATAAATAGATTTTCATGTTGCATTGGTTTTCAGTTCACAAAGAGGGGCTGTACGCTCTTTAAAATTGTCCCGTGTTTTTCATAAGATGAATAGAAGTGAATAAATAAGAAAACATTTAGATGTGCACAGAAATTTTGATGTTTGAGGGCCTCATGAAAATACAAGCAGAAACTTGCTTCCAGACCTAGTGAGGAAAGGCAGAACTACTCGGGTAGGAGACTACTACTGGAATAATACCTTGATAATTCTGTTTGCTTATTATGTGTGCATTTATTGGCAATTGTTGTTATGATGCTCCTCCCCCACCTTGCCCTGAACCTTCTTTTTCTTTCCCAGTTTTTCTTTTTAATTAGTTCTCTTCTTTGGTCCTAACATGTAGGAGAATTAAAAAAGGCTCTCCAGGCTGCTAGTAAGATCAAAATCTGTAAAATGAAATGGAAGATAGAAACGAACTTTGAACATTAAACAAAGAAAAATAATTATGATGAAGATCATAATAATAAGATGAGTCTTCAATTACCACAGCAGTCTGGCCACAAATCTATAAAAAGGAGAAAAAAAAAAAAATTACCCTAGCATCTCTCATTTTAATTAAACTGTGTCATTTTTAAGTGCTGCCATAAATTTTACTGCCAGGTTTATAAATCCTGACTTTAGGCTGAATTCTGATTGCAGATCAGGAGGTGCTATGTCCACACAGGTTTCAGTGGATTTATTTCAGAATAGCTTTGATGTAGGGAAGGACTTCTGCTTCTTGGGTAGACCAAAACAAATATAACACAAATAAAGAAGTAGTTTAAAGAAAGTCTGCAGAACAGCAAAATATCAGTGAGCCTGGATTTTAGGTGCTACAATTAAAGTTTTTCATTTTATGTACCTCTCTTTAGCGTGTCTATGGTGACATTTAGTTGTTAGATAAGGAGGGGGGGTGTATAGACATGAATAATCTGTGAAGCCCACTGGAACTGGGATGTCCTAAGAGCTCATAATCTCTTCTGCCTGAAGCCCAAAAAAGGCTATTTGTAAAATAAGATAGGCAATATTAAGAAAAATATACAGTAAAATTTGCTGCAAGTTATCCTATTGGGGATTTTATTATTTTTATTGAAAAGTTTTGAGTTTAGAAAGAGAAAAGTTGTCCCCAGGGCAGTGTAAAGATAACAAAGTCATTCCTCCAAGTGTTTTTGGTGTCTTCTGAGAGAAAAACTTCATACTGGTGTGCTTATTTTATCTTACTGAGTTTCCACATCACATGGAAAGACTGAGCTGTACAAATTTAACTTTGGCTGCCCTGAAATGCAAATAGTCTCTTAAGAGTGTGTGACTGTATTGACAAGTTTCACAGGGGAAATGGAGAAGGTGGGAAGGGAGGGGAGCAGGGGCACCATGGAAGCTGCTGTCGTTGACCTAAGCAGAAATTTAATTAGGATGCTCTCACTGACACAGTTGATTTTATAAAGTTCCTACCTGATCTTTATTTATGCTAACTTGCCTCTGAATTTATCATTGCTTTGAAAGACCAGCTGTTTTGTGTAATAACCGTGATGTGCATTTTGGGATAATCCCAGGTGGTGGCTTTGGGAAGGGGAAATGCTCCTAAAGCATATGATCATTCTAGGTCATTTACGGACAATAGATGTCTTCAGTTTTCTCTCTTAATAAGATATCACCCTTTCTTTTATTTCCATGCTAGAAAACTGCTCTATGATAGTGAAGAGATGTTGCTGGTAACTACAACAGGTTAGTGGAACACCGGCAGGTTATCTTTTGGCTCATCACATCCCTCAGGTATGCAGGTAGTAGTTTTTCAAAAATTGCTCCTGTGTTGCAGTCAGCATGTTTGCAACCTTGCAAAAGGAAAGAAGGCATACACGCTTGTTTATCTTCAACAGACTTTCATCTTTGTGGTAAGAACTGCAGCCTTGCTGGATCCAAATTCCCATCTATGGGCACCATAAAAACTAACAGATTCACTTGTTAAATCAAGCCTTCAATGAATATACATGGAGGTCACTTTTTTTTTCCTGCAGGTAAGAGACTAGCACATCCATGTAGGGCCAGTGAGATATCTTTGTTTCAGGAAAATTCTTATTTTCCACCAGGATTTTGTTATATTTATGCAGGGATTTTTACCCGCATAAAGGTATATTTAATTTTAAGCTTGCTTATATTTTTGTCATCTTATAAGCCTTCTAATGGAAACTTTAGATCTGTACAGCCTTCTTTATTTTTGTGCATTTGGGATTAATTGGATTTTTTCATCTTTCTCTGTTGGAATTTCAAAGTGACGCCATCTTTCCCTTACATCAGTGCTGAAAAAGCATGTTACAGCTGCAAACTTGAGTAATGACTCAGTACCCACCCTCATCTCCTGTTATATTACCAGAAGAATAATGTAATTGAACTATAGCATCATTTTGGAAATTTATCAGTGGGATTAAAGAGAGATCAGGCATATTTTGCCTAGTGTGTGACTTTCAGAGATACTTCATACATTGTGGAAAGTTATTAACAGGTTATAGCAGCTATGGAATGCATTTTAAAGGAAAGCTAACTGTATAATATATATAAAATATGTACTTGGTTTTCATGAAGCTCCTACTGGTGTCAGCTAGCACTGATCTCAATACTGCAATGAAGCAGAATGTAGATGGGTTTACAGTCTTCTGTGGTCCTGCAGCTTGAAGTGCTGATGCCATTGTAGCCTGATATCACTGTTAACACACAAAAAATCACTGTCTGTCATAGTAAAAATAACAATAATTTAAAAAAAAGAAGTGCAGCCAAGTGTATTAAAGACTTCATTGTCAAAAGCTGTCTGCAGGCCACAAGATCAGAAGTACTTACTGCCATATCCTCATTGCAAAGGTTGAGCTTTAGCAGCTTCCTCTTCAGCAAAAAAACTAGCATTGACGTCCCCTGCCACAGAAGCAAGGCAATTGCACAGCTTAGCTTTTTGCTCTGGTTGTTCATATGTGACTAAATATCCACTTGCATGATGGATTTTTCCATATCTTTTCTTACTGTAGCTATTACGATTTTAGAGTTGGTAAATATTTTGACCTCAGTTACAGCCTAAGCTAATCCTCTTTCTTTTTAATCTAGTCTGATTTTAAGTACCAAAAGATAAAGAGCTGGGAACACAACTATGACAATTAAATGTTCTTAAGATTTCCTCCTGCTATGCTATAAATTATTGAGGACATGTATATGAAAAAAATATTAAGTACAGTAAACCAGACAAAAAAAGTACAGTATTGTTTAATTACCTATAAAGTTGATGTATAATTCTGTAACATCATCTGGAATTGAAGTTTGCTGAGTGATGGACAAAGAAGTGCTAACAGCAAAGTTGGAACAGGTAGAAATGCTTCCTCATGGACTTCAAACATTTTTGACTTGACATGCAGTGATATGGAATTTCCAGAAAGAAGACCAGAGTATGAAGCAGCTGTCAGCGGAAAGTGAGGAATGTAGGCATGTATCGTATTATGCTCTAACCTTATAAAATGTTCATCTCCCACACTTATTCACGTAGAGTTTTCAGCAGAGGAGGAGTACAGAAGCTATGCATTGAAGTGTAGGCTTTCAGTGGAAAGCATCTCCTGGCCTGTTTTGTGTGTTGTTGTTAAGGTAGACCTTAAATACAGAAAGAGCCAAGCTTTAAGAAGAAGATCTGTCCTGCAAAGAAATTCTGTAAAAAGCTGAGTAATAAGATGCTAGAGTTGTCTCAGCTTCTGTTAGGTATTCGGAGTCTTTTTTCCATCCTTAGAGGAAAAAAATCAGTCAGCATGTTTAACATAAAATACTACTAGCCCTGAACAACTAACAAGACACTGGAAGATATGCTGTGTTGTATAGTCAAGTGGTCAACAAGTTTGTTTAAGTAAGTGCTACTTGCTGTCCACATACCACTGTTGTCTCAGACCCTATGTGCATTCTCTTAACTCCTCCAAAGTCAGTGATGACTTTGGGGCTCATCATTGACTTCTGATGTAATTGGTGACATTCTTTGAGGGCAGTGGTTGGGGAGAACAACTGCTAAAAGAAACAAAGCCAAGAACTCTTGGCAAAACTGGGAGCTGGCATTGTTGAATTGCATAAACAAGATCAAAATATTAGATGTAGAGTAGAAATGGATCTCCAATTCTTCATAAATCTGCAAATGATAATAAAGGTGTATTTCTGCAGATGTTCAGAAAAGGTATTCAGAAAGTTTGTAATTGAATATTCTTCCTCTGACTTCTTTCATGCATTGACAGATCTTGACTATTGCTTTTCCTCAGTAGACGCAGTAATTCACAAAACATCTCTGTTAATAGATGGTCTTTGCCTAGACTCACTTCTGTCTGGCACCATATTGCTCCATACTTACATATTACTATGACTTCAGAATTTATTTCTCAGAATTCTTACTACTTCTGTGCCATCATTAATTTTCCCTACTTTTACCTCATTTCCCATTTAATGAATAAACACAGCAGAGCATTAATGTTATTACAGTTCCCTTAAGCGTACTGTAACTCAATGATCTTTTGCCTTAAACCTCACTCCTCCTAAGTTTTTAATCTGTAATTGAACTTTCTTTTTATTTTTCTAATCTACTTAACTTACTTTATTGCATTGAATGCAAAAAATGTGTAAAAGTCTTTTTGAAATGCTAAATCTACCTTCCAGGTTCTGTTTCTGTTTTAGGAATTCCTTGCAGTTGTCTACAGGAGGACAACATCTCCTGCTCAAAAGTTTCTAGCCAATATTCTTGTGTAGGTGTTTTCATGCTGTCTACAGCTCAAATGGTTGTCATCCTACTAATCTGAAGTAGAGTTGTATGATATACCTATATATACTATATAAAGTACCGAGAATCAAATGTTTAGGAATTTTGTGCACGTGTTGGGTTTATACCCTTAAAATATGGAGGAGTCTAACTGCAATTAATCTATTATCTCAGTGTCTACCAACAGTGGTAAAAACCCTTCAGTTTTCTGATACATTACAGTGTTTCTTATTGTCACCTCTTGTATTCTGAATGCATCCATGCATTGTGAAAGCTGGGCTGTTTTTCAAAGCTAGATGTTCCCTTGCTTGACTATGGCAGAGGTATGCAGCAATAGGTTATTTCTTGTGGTTTTTATTGTGTTCCCAGGGTCTGCTAGTCCCAAGTATGAAAAAATTGTTCCTAGCCATGTTTATTTGGGTCCTGATCTTTTTTCTTTTTTTTTTTTTTTGCCATTCTTGGGCAGCTTGCATTTTTATGTCTTAACTTTTTCTGCCAAATTTTGTCCATCACTATGTCATAATAATATATAGTGTTTTGCGTAGCTAGAGGGAAGTTGTAGATTTTGGTCTAGTGTAATAATGTCTTGATATGTTCTAGAGTACACACAATTGCTTCAACTAATAGGTAGCATCCATGGGAAAAGCTTTTCCTTGAGAGATGGAGCTTAAAAATAACCAGTGACCTCTGAATCTCTGGCTGGCTGCCCTTGTTTTATAGCTGGGCTGGGTAATCCTAGATAAGTAGAGGAACTACACCACCTTTTGTTGTGAGGGCCTTTTGTAGCCCAGAAGGGTTATACGGATGTGTCTGAAAAGCGGAGGAGCTCAGAGACAGGTCAGAAGGACAAGCAAAGGGGTGGGAAATAATGCCATTTTTTCAGGTGGCTCTTTTCTCTATAATAGGTGTGACCTCCAAACCCTCTTTTCCACTTTTCCTAGTTTTGTTTCCTCAGTTATCAACATTTTCTCATATTCTCTTATGTCCATGCCGGTATATTTGGTAGACTACTGGCTTTACTTTAATGCTGGGTGTTGTTATGTTGATGGGTGGCATTGCTTCTTGTTTTGTTATGCTGCCATTATCTGACCCTGGAGAATTGCAAAGCAGATGAACTCCTTGAGCTTACCTCGCCTAGATGACTCCTTTTACCATTCTTGAGTGTTATGGGATAGTTCATCTGGTGAAAACCTCATTTTGCCACCCTCTCTTCTGAAGGAGCTTGCAGTTTATCCGTCTTGTTGATGCACATATACACACGTCTTAAATGGGTTTGTAGGTAGTCATTATCTTGAAGTTGCAAGCGGTAATTTCTGCATTAAAATTCTATGTAGCTTATTTGCCGTGCAGGATTGCAGCACTCATATATACCTTGCCAGCAAGTTGATTAGAGATGCCTTAGGCATCATCTTTCCTAATATTAAAAAATTAATCAAGCATAGTTTTCATATGAACTTAGAACAGGGAAGGGAAGAAAACAAGATGGTTCTGTGGTTCTTGCAGCACAGTCTGCATGTTCTATGTCTTTTTATGAGCCCAATCTAACCTCTGTCTGCCTCTGATGACCCATACCTGACAGAAGACAAGAAGTCTTGCAATGAATTCACCTTCTCCAGGCAGGGTTTCTAGTCCTCATAAAAAAGATAGAAAAAAATATTGGAGTTGCTGAGCATTTGTGCTGACCTTGCCAGAACTGGGATGGCTTTAGTAACATATGTCACAATGTTAACATGGTGAAGGTGGAGGCACTGTCTAGCAGAACTGCAGAGTATTTTGCATAGTACAAAAAATGACAAATGACATAACCTAGGCCTGCAGTACTACCCAGCTGTTAATGAATCTGTTTCTATACCAGGGATTTTGCTATTTTTATTTGGGTTGACAAAGTGATTTATTCTCCTTTTCCCTGCCAGTGGGTGTAGTTGTAATGGCAAACCTTATATAGACAGTGTCCTCTTAGAAGAATAGGAATTCCTCTCAAAAGTATAAGAGTTACAGCAGTCTAAAAGACTGCTTTTGTACATCTAAATATTGGGGGACAGGTTGGTTTCCGATGTTATGAGGAAGTCTTTGATTCAGGTCCATCAGTAGAGCTGGATAAGGAAACATGTTATACCATGTGGCTTTATTTTCCATAGCACTGGGTTCAGCTGGGTTTCAAGAACTGACTATTCTTCTTCTTGATGTGTTTATATTACAGCTGGGAGAGACGACTCCCATGTCAATGAACTGGTGTGGACAGACAGTGGCACTGGAGTAAATCACGGCAGCATGAATACCTGGGATCAGACTATACCTGCACGTATACAGAGTGATCTGAGGAACTTCCGTTATGTAGTCATTCTGTTCTGTGTTTCTTTCAGGTAACTGCCCCCAGTTTATATAGTGGCCATGATGTGCTGTGGTATGCAATACCTCTTTGGCTAGTTCGGATCAGGTGTCCTGTCTCCGCTTCCTCTCGGCTCCCCCTCCTCCCTGGCAGAGCATGAGACTCAGAAAGTCCTTGGTCAGAGTAAACATTACTGAGCAGCAACTGAAAACATCGGTGTTATCAGCGTTCCCAGTCTGAAAGGCAAAACTACAGCACTTCACCGGCTACTGGGAAGGGGAAAAATGACTGCTATTGCTGAACCCATTCAATTAGTTCACATTTATAAATTAAAACCTAATCCCTGCCTTAAAGGGTTTTCAGCCTAAACCCTACTGAAATGCATGGGAGTCACTGGTAGGCAGAGGGACTTGTGATGTTTGCTGTGAATACAAGAAAGTGGAGGTGGCAGGTGGTAAAAGCAGAAGTCACACAATTCTCCCGTGGCCCACAGTCACTTGGAGGCTATATATTTTCCTCATTTTAAAAGCAGAGTGAAAAATTCCCTTTTGTTACTTGCATGGGGGAATTTTTGAGAAAATTACCAAAATTTTATGTTAGAAAAACTGATGTACTCTGAAATAGGCTGACTTTGCTGTTTATAATTCACTACTCTGTAAAGATTTTCGCAGCAAACAGTGATACCACAAGCATAAGATTTTGATGAAAGTTATGAAAAAAGCAATAGAAGCAAATTACATATTAATAATGGGTATACTGAAACCAACAGAAAAAGGAGAGTGGACTGCTTTTTATTTAAAACAAAACAAATTGCCTGATAACCATGTAAAAATAAAATTATCATTACCATCAGCATCTCTGTAGTTACGTGCTGAGATTAGTTGATGATTATTTCGTTGGTCATGATTCTGGATTAAGTGTAGTCAAATCACATAGATTTGGCCATGCACTTCTTTCTGCACTGCTGTGCTTCCCTTTTCTTTCATGCAGCTTGTGTAGTATGATAAATAAATTTACTGTGTTCTTGACTGCTACTGCCAGCTGGAAGAGTTACTTTTGCAGTGGAGGGGGTTTATTTTAAGGTTCAGCGTTTTCTTGGTATGTCATGACAGAAGTTTTTGTGCAGCCAATGCACAATTCTTTGAACAACTGGATACAAGAAGTTGCACGTGGTCTGTCACCTCTGTCTCCTTCCAAGAGAACATCAACCTAATTTTTTTCTTCCTTTTAATTTAGTTTCTCTGGTTTTCAAGGGTAACCTAAGTACTAAGAGTAATAAAGTTACCAATTTCAGTGTTGTCCTGGTCTAACCCCAGCTGGCGACTAAGGGCCATGCAGCCACTTGCTCGCTCCCAACCCCATGCCCCTGGTGGGATGGGGGGGAGACTGGACAAAGGTAAAACCTGTGGGTTGAGATAAGAACAGTTTAGTAACTGACATAAAGTAAAATAATAAAATAATAATAATGATGATAATAATAATAAAGATGATTAAATAGAGAGAAATAACCCCCAAACAAAGAGAAGTGATGCACAGCACAATTTTTCACTACCCACTGACCAATGTCCAGCCTGTCCCTGAGCAGTGATCAGTGGTTCCTGGCCAACTACTCCTACAATTCTCCAGAGTTTCTATACTGTGGTATGGAATATCCCTTTGGCTACTTTGGGTCAGGCATCTTGTCTTGGCTCCCTCCCGGTTTCCTGTGCCCCTCCTCACTTGCAGAGCATGAGAGACTGAAAAGTCCTTGATCAGGGTAAGCACTACTGAGCAACAACTCAAAACATTGGTGCATTATCAACACTGTTCTCAGACTAAAGCCAAAACACAGCACTGCTCCCAGCCAAAGCCAGGGCAATGTACAAGTGTTATTTGCTTCAAAATGAGGATCTGCAAAATTTAAACATCAAAATCTGTCCAAATGCCTTTTTTTTTTATTATTATTATTTTTTTTTTTTTTTATTTATTTGCTGTTGGATATACATTGAAAAAGCTCATGGTGATAATCTGTTGGAGTGGTGATTTTTATGTTTAGAAAACTCTACCTCAATAAGCAGGAGTTTAAGATCTCTGTGAGAACTGAAAAGCATTTAAATAGTTAATGCCTAGAACACAGCAAACAGGTGTATCTTGAAGAGTATTATGTGCTCATTAAGGTCTGAAACATAGATAGACTCTGGTGACAGGCAATTGAACCAAGAATATATGAATTACAGGAAATAAAACAACTATGGTAGGAAGAAATCCCCCTGATTTTATTCTGACATTTAAATTACCCCATGTTTTGCACCCATATCTGAAAGTAGTATTGGCCCAAATCAAGTTCATTTGCAAAAGGGCATGAGAAGAAGATATCACACTAAAGCAATACTCTGTTGGTTTGTAAGTACAGTGAAATCAATCTCTCACTGTAGTAATGTATCACTTCTTATCTGAAACTCAGCCAACTTTGTACTTCGAGTTTTACTAAAAAAAGTTAAATACTTTGAGGATTTCTAGGGGAAATAGTTTGAAATGTTGAGGCACTACAAAGGTTTCTGACCTAAATGAATAGTGTAAGAGACCCAGGGGTCTCCTTTACCTTTGGCTTTTTTTGTCCACCAGGAGATAACTTAAAGTAATAGTTACAATGTGCTATAGTCTATCTCTTGGAGGTCCCATGCAGAAATCTATCTTCCTGATCTTTGACATTTAAATCTGAACACTACTTCCTGAGGAATTTGAAAGGGAAATGTTGAGATGTTTATAGTTGAAGTTCCTACAGATGACAAATTGCATTGTGAATGACGATCAACAATATTAATAGGAAAAAAAAAATCCTATGAGGGAAATTAGTGAAGATTAGGATTTGTTGGTTTGGGTTTTTTTAATGTTTCCTAAAGTTGTTGAAAAATACATCTTAGAAAACTGCCCTCTAAAGCAAGGAATTTAAAGAGGGCAGTCTGTTTGTTGGGGTGTTTTTGGATGTGGTAGATTGTTTGGTTGTCTGGATTTTTTATGTTATTTGTTTATTTGTATGAGTCAATGGTCTAAAAGAAAAGAAAAACTTTCAAGCAAAATTAAAGAAAATGTTGGGTGTTGTTTACAGTTTGCTTATTTTTCTTTTTTCTCCAGCCTTGAATTATGTCTGAAAAACTCATGCAACTTCGTGCTGGAGGTGTATTCTGGCAATTAAAATAGCTGCAATTCAGATGCAACTTTTGTGTCAAGAGGTATTGGAACTGCAGCTGTAGTCAGCTCTTTGTGGTCTGCAGGTGGATGGTGTTTGTTGGGGAACCTTGTTTGCCAGGCCCTGAAGAGCTGCTGTGGTGGTGACGTTGACCCAGTATACAGCAGTTACTGAGGTAACCAGAAATTACTTCTTTGTTGTGAAAAGAAATGTTCCTAAAGGAGAAATGTGAATAACATTGGCTCAGTGTTAGCCACAGACCTCTGGACTCTTTTTTTCCACTAGAAAAAAAAACAAACCAACAAACTAACATTTGTATCTTTTCTTTCCCTTAACTTTTAGTTGAGAGCACACCAAGGGAACACATCCGTTCATCATGGCAACACTTCAACATGAAGAAGTACACAGCTAACTGATTAAATTATTAAAGCCTGAGAAAATGATGAGATCTGTTTGTTACAATGTTTGTTTCTCCACTTTTCTTTCCACAGAAAACCAACCTCCTGTGTGTGAATAGTAATTCTAGAACCAGGCCAAACTGTGATATCATTAATGTTTTGGAGATGTAGATAAAGGTGAAAGCTAGCCAGCTGATGGGGAGATGCTGTGCAGCATCCAAAAGCCTTATTGGAAGTGTCCTTCTGATGGTTGCCTTTTAGTGTGATTCATCCAAAGCATTTTTATTTTATTTCTGTCTGCAACGGCTTTGGATGCTAACTCAAAGGTGTTTTTCTAATTGAACAGGTTTTGTTGATATATACACGTGGGACAGGAGAGAATGCAGGGATGAGCATGCAGCAACTGAATTGTGTAAATGAACAGTTGTGACCCTGAGTTGTTCCAGTAGTTCTGTGATTTAACACTCTCTGCTTTGAGTGAAGTTTACTATGCAGTTTGTATCATCAGTCTGTAGCACAGCATTTCATTGTGCTAGATGCATGTGTTAAATGACTTCCTCCTTCCTTTATGGGTTATTCCAAAAAGGAGAAAATATATAGAAATGGGGAGGTGGGGGTGGGGGGTGCAGAAAGGAGAAGAGAGGGTAGTTTATTGTAGTTTATAGAAAGAAAGGAGGATTAAAAACTGGAAAGAAAGAAACTGGCATTTGCTATTTGGCTGTTCATGTTAATCCTCTTTAACACACACGTGACTTCAGCTGGAAAGCCTCTCTCATTTTTCAATCCGTTGTGGTGCAGCAAGCTTAGTGACAGTCATAAGAACCTTTAGAAATCTCTAAGCAGTTTGTAGCCCCTCTCAGTGTCACTCTGTAAGCTGGCAGACTGGCACTGCTCAGACATGTAGGACCACATGATAAACACTGATGCTGTTTCTATATATGTTTCTATTGGGTGACATGGTTTAATTCAAGGTGTCCCTGCCCATGGCAGGGGGGGTGGAACTAAATAATCATAAGGTCCTTTCCAACCCTAACCATACTATCTATGACTCTATGATTCTATATTTAAAACAGTTTGTACCATGGGTAGTGGTTCAAAATGACATGTCAGAAATTGATGTGTGGACCTTAATGCCATTTTTGAAAAGAGACTTAAACAAAACTTTTAGTTTCAAAGTGGAATTTAATAATTTGCAGTGTGTGTCATAAAAAACATACTCTGGAATTCCCAGATTTCTGTAGTTGAGATAGTTCAGAGTACAAGTCCCAAAAGGACAAACCATAGCATAATTACAAAGATTTCCCTCTTGAATAACCATAGAGGCAATAATAAAAAAAATATAGTGCAATAGATCATTTTGTCTCTTGCATTGTCAAAGTTGAAGTAAGTTTATGTGTTTTCATCTGCAGCACTTATCCAGATTAATTTTGGATGTCTTGAGAAGCTGGATTTTACTGCTATATATGCCCAGAGCTGCAGACATGTGGTTATTTCAGCTGTTTTTTCTCTACTGGGAGGTATCTTAAATGGATTATCAGGAAATATGGGCTAACTGAGAACACTTCCGCAAATAATTGTTTCTTCCACAAATAATGTATGACCTGACAGCATGGAGAAACTGTATGACAGTGGTTTTAGACTTAAAAATTAAACTCTTACCTTTGACAATTTGGAAGAAAGGCCAAAAAGCTAGAAGGGAGAGGACATTATCAGGCTTGATTGTTTGTTGGTTGTTTTTTTTTCCACACCATAATTTTCTTTTATATTACCAAAGCGTACGAACTGAAAAGAAGAGCTGACTGCCTGAAATGCTACTTGATGCTGAACTCAAGTGGAGTTTCTCTCTTTGGTGGTATCATACTGCCTTTATTTTGCCTAATTTTTTAACACAGTGATACTGCTGAACTTTAATGATGATTCCTTTTGTATTGTAAGAAATGAGATATGTAACTGTCAGAAACACTAAACAAGTCATTATTTCACTCTTCACAGATTTAATCATTTACAAGAGCTTGGATTTTGCTGTAGGTGCTTCAGTTAAAGTGGTTGCCCATAAGCATTTTAAACCTGTAGAAACTGAATGAAGGGTGAAACAAAGAATATTTCTGAAAAGTTCTATTTTGCATTATGATTGTAGGATGGGATGTCGTGAATATGTGCAAGGATGTAATTTATCATAGCAAGGCATTGTCCTTAAATCAAATTTTGATTAATTGATGCTGACAGACTCTTCTTCCCACTTGATTTCCAGGTTCTAGCTGGTATTAATGAGTGCAATGGCAATTTTAGTACTATGCTATATAAATGTGTGTCAGTTACAATTTCCAGCACAACTTCTTCATTACCTCCAAAGGCCATCTGTAAAAGTCACATGTGCAGGTAAATTTTAAAGAAATTTATTTTTTTCTTCATAAAATGATGCAGTGAGAGCGATTAAAAAGCGCCCTGGAAAGTAAGACATCATAAACAGAGAGAAAGCCTTTTGGAAATATGACCCTGAGAAGTCTGGGAACCTGATCCACAAATTCTACTGCCACGAAAATTCCAATGGCAGGTAGTAAAATTCAGTGTGAATATTGAGTTGCATTTCAATTTTTTTTTTTAAAGTGAAATAAGAGTAAAACAATGTATGCCTGCACCTAGATAAAATTTGTGCTAGGTGATATTAGGAACAACATATGAATGGAAACATTCAGGCAGGCTGGGGGAGTAGCCATCAATTTATGCACACAACTGCATTTTCAACATAATTAGCTGTCTAATTGAGCATTATAATTTAACTGACACATTTAAACATGTAATTTATTAGAATGCACACTGCTTATAATCTATTTATTATGTTTTGCTCTTCAGGATGAGTGTCAGATTCTAGAAGATAAAAATATCTTTCTGATGAGCTCAAAAAGAACCAAAAAGAATATACTGAGGAGTCCTGAATGCAAATAAATTTCTGTAATTTTAAGTCAGAAGAGGAGTAGGGAAGCAGAAAAGTCATGCAGATGAAGTTAAGTACTGAGCATACCTGTAAGCAGAATCTTAATTTTAAATACCAAAGATGCTGTACTGCACTCTATGCTACCAGGGTTTCTTGCAAAGCTGACTAGTTTAGCTAACAGCTATGTAGGAAGGAGATTTTGGTAAAAAACAGAGGTTTAAACTGCACATCTGTCTTGGCTGGAGGAAGGAAGCATCCCTTTCTTGATGTGAGAGATGTTGCCAAAGATCCATGTTTATGCCAGTGCAGATTCTGAACCTGAAGTTGATAAACTACATTACAAGGTGATCACTGAAATAGAGAGTTTTTTTCATTTCTGCACTGATTGTGCTGGAGTGGTGCTGGTGCCCGCCTGCCCTTTTGGCTGCTGTTTGTTGTCTTGTAGTCTTTACAGCAATGCCTCAGATATGTTTGGCTCTTTTCACACCTAACAGGGACAAGGTCATGCAATCCCTAGGCTCTGTTAAAATACACACAGAGAGTAGCCTGTCAACTGGTTACAGAGAAAGGAGCCTTAAGTCTCTTTGTTCATGCTTGCATACTCCCTGGTGTGCCAAAATGTTCACTTTCTGGGTGATCGCTTAGCACCTGGGCATTTATTTTTTCAAGGAAAAAAGCAAAATGATGCATATTTGGTTTTGTTCCCAGGATTTTATTTTTTTTATTTAATTTTTTACTTTCAGGATGTATTTGCTCTACAAAATAGTTGCAGATTTCCTTTTAACCCAGTAAACTTTGTACTGTTGCACCTCATTACATATTTGGTGGTGCTGAGTTCTGAATCTGCTGCTTCAATTACAGAAACTGCCAACTGATATATGAAAATACAGAATACAGATGCTGAAGAACTCCTGCTTTTTAGCTTTGGAATGACTTTTGCATGCTCTGACAATCTCCCCTTGTAATCGAAGTCAGTGATAGCCACAGTTATGGAATGCAAGAAAATTAATGCAAAATTTTACTGCCAAAATAGAGAAGAAAGCAACTTTTTCAAAACAGAGGCTGACACAATCTTTGGCTTTTCTTCCCACCTGTCTCTCTGCTCTCAGCCTTCCCAAGTCACTAATTATCAGAACTGGAGAAGAAGTAAATGCAAGGCCATGCAAGAGGAAATAAAAATGCATGGGTATTTTACCCTAAGGAGTTGCAGCTTGCTTTCCAATATGGCATATTGTGATTTCATGTCGTTTGAGTTTATTATGCTCAGCATATCATAAAAGGTGATGGAAGAAATTCTGCCCCTGGTGTATGTGAGGTGAGAAGTTTTAGCTTCAGGTTTTTAGCTTAAGAGATTGATAATTGCTTTTGTATTGTTTGTTTAAATCAAAAGAGAATGTATGAAGCAGATTATACAGTGGACTGTTTGGAATGGGAAGATTACTTCATTTTCAAACTGAACAAGATTAATTCGTTTACTAGGAGATCCTGAAGCTTACAGAGGTGATTTTTGTATATCTGGATAGATAAGGCTGGGTTAAAGTAAATTCACAAGGTAAAATTAAAACAGGGCGTGTCAAAAGGTTTCCCAAACCTTGGAGAAAATTGCCGGTCACTGTGGCTTGGCTTTGCTGGTGCAAAGGTTCCCAAATATATGTTTGCATGTGCGTGCCATGCAGAAGACAAGAAGAAAGGGGACTCTTCCAGGAAAACTGGACTTCATATCCTGTATGGGATGATGAAGGTAGAGTGAGGAAGATGAACTGTGGCTCAGAGCATTTTTTCCTCATTTCCAGTTCTCTGACAGAATAATTGTCAGGAGGTTGAATTTCTGTTTTGTCGCCCAGTGTGCTCAGAATAGCTTTTGTCAGGAGAACCTATATTAGAAGTATAATGTGAAATACATTCTGTAACATAAAATTCGTTACTACTTTGACCTTTCAAGACTTGGCACTGTACTTCATGGTGATATCCTGCATTCTGAAGATTAGCAAGGCTGTCCATATGAAGAGGAGGGCCTACAGAAAAAAAATATCTCTGCTCTGTCTACAGGATCTTTTGGTATTCTTTAGTATTTTGACTGCTAGCACCACTTCTGTTCTTCCTTAATGATAATGGAGCAATGAAGCCTTTCCCATTTGGAATGGGAGGACTAGTGGAATTATTCCCAAATGACTTATAATAGAGTAGTTCCTATTTTAGTGATACTGCTTGTTCTTTCTGTGTTATCTAGAGAAAAACAGAAATTCCTGTCTTTGTACTGTGAGTATAGTTGATTCTACACTGAATGGAAGCAGATGTGGCAGACCCCAAGCTAGCTAAAGAAACTGCATCAATGCCAAAAGATAATCTGGTAACTGCTGTTTCCTCACTAAGGTTTCAGCTGGGTTCTGACCTAGATTGCACAAGGCCAGCTCAGCTGACTGGTTAAATCCTCCTCTAGTTTGTAAGGTTAGCATAGCCTAAGGGGTAGGCAGGATGACCAAAAACTCTGTATTAAACTGCTTGGCTTGGTGGGGGCTTACCTGAGACATCTGGGATAATGATAGGTACCTGGATCAGAGTATATTCTGTATTATTCCTGGAGTCTCACTGAGACTGGGCATTCATTTCCTCTGGAAAGGGGCATGGAAAATAAGAGGAAATTATGAATATCTTCTACTTTAGTGTAGAATTTAGAGAGTGTGCTTTAAGTTGGAGAAAAAGTGAGAAATAAAGATGAAAAATTAAAATAAAGCAATAACTAATGGCAACGTGTCTCTCATGTACCATACCCATTACTGTTATGTCTGAGGAGGTACCTTTAAATCAGCATTGTTTTCAGAGAAAGCCAGTTTGGGATATGTTCCCTAGTTTCTCTGAAAGGATTTAATAAATTGAAGTTAATGAATTGTTAATAAAAAGTATACTGAAATGATTAGAATGATCTCTCTTCTTGGAGTATTCTTCTGTCTAGATTCCAATTTTTTGTTTAAATTAAGAATAAATAAAATCCTCCATTGTGTAACCTGAATAGGAGTTGATATAGGCTAAGTTTTCCCTGATTTAAATTTCTGTTTCTTTTGACCTATTCTCCTGTAAAGTGTTCACAAGTTTTACAGTGCAGCATCTTTCTGTGCTCCCTCTTTGAGCCTGCTGTGCGAAAAATGAGTACCTTTTACAGGGAGGTATTGTGCTCTTTGAAAATGACCATGGTTACTTTATGTACTGTTTTCACTCAAGTATAGTTTGCCCTTTCAATAATGCTGATAGGGTACTCATCAAGCAATGGTGATATTTATAGAGGAAGATGCCTCCTGTGTGGGACAGATTATGCAGTGGGCAGGATTTTCTTTTGCTGTATAGGTGGCTGACTATATATATCTTCTACTGTATGTATTGGCTCCAGATTTCAGCAGTGTGCAAGTGAGAGAGTGTGGGAATCTTTTGGCCTGCTGAACCCCTCTCTGCCAACCTCTCTACAGTGGCCTGGAACATCTGGAAAAGTGTGAGCAATACTGACTATATCACATTGTTTTAAGGCTGGAGTCTTCAGTGTGCTCTTATAGGGTCGTCTCAACTCTCCTCCTTGAAGTGCAAGCAAGATACTAACAAAGAAGAGTAAAACACTCTACATAGTATCCATTTTGTTGTTAAAGAGCCTATGACAAAAGTGGAGATATTTGGTAAAAAAGCTTTCTCTCTTAACCTTTGGACTAGATGAAATGTGGGATAGAAAACATCTAGAGCTGGTTGTTCTACACAGAAGGGGTTGATTTGTTGGGTGTTTGTAAGCTTATACGTGAAACATGAATTTAAAATGTACTTAGAAATCCATGCCACTACTTTTTGTTGTCTTGGAGACTTGACTTCTGATGCACCTGATAACCTGTACCCCCCTGAAAAGGTAGTAATGAGGGAGAAGGCAGACTTCTGACATGATGGCTGTTTTGTATGAAAATCCAAATTCTAGAGTAGACAAAGCAAAAATATTCTTATCATGCCCACGTGCTCCACACGTCTCCTGTACATTGGCTTCATAATCTTCTTACCAAAAGTCACAAAACCATGATAAAATTACTATGCTTGAATAAAGAGTGTCTCTGAAGAATCTATTGTAAAAGTGGAAAAGAGGGACTTTGCCTTCAAAGAAGAAAGAGAGGCTGACCTCAGCACTAAGATGCTCCTCTCTACTGAAATGTGGGAATAATATACAGAGCTGCACTAGTACAAACTGCTGAAGCACCTTGGCGGTGCTCCAAACGAATGCCCTTTCTGATGGAGTTTTTAATACTTCAAGAAGATATAGTATGTGCATTTAGATGCCAATAAAATGATTCCCTGCAGGACCCATAGGCTGCATATCAATGCTAAATTACAATGACAGTGTGAATGATTTACCACCAATCACTAGCGAAGCATTTCTGTGCACATGTGCTTTTGCTTTTCTGCAATTTAATCCTTTCTTGTGATAAACTCTGTCACCACTTCAACCCCTAATTGAGATGCTTCTTTCCATCTGTCTCAATCCACATGTTGTGACATTGCCACTGATGCTAAAGCAGCCCTAACCACCTGGCAGTTTATTGACTGGAGCCTGACCTTCTTGTGTTTGTGATCTGCAAGAGGCCACAGCAGAGAAATGTTTGGTCTCCAGACAAAAAACTACTTTAAATGATCCAAAAGAGAAATCCACAGACGAATCTTTTGCTGCATCTGGCAATTGAGAGGGGAATGAGAACTAAATGGGAGCTAAAAATCCCAGTACAATCATTCTTGGGTACGAGTGTAGTTTTCTGTTTCAGAAAAATCAAATAACATTGAGTGTGTGCTTCACCTCGTCTGTTTTATGCAACAGGAGGGAAATGAGCTTGCTAAACCTGACAGGAAAGAAGTGTGACAATGAGGAACTGGAGTTCAGATTAAGACAAGTAATCTGAAAGTAAATTAATCCTTTAAGTTCTTGAAATTCTCCTTTCAAAGATTTTGGATAGATTATTTCAGTAAATGAAGTCAGTGGCTGAATCTATGGCACCTGTGATTTGGGATTAGTATCATTAACCCTCTTTAAAAAAGAAATATTTGATTTACAGTGGAAAAACATGATTTGCATAAAGTACAGCACCTGGACAAATAAAGGAGTAAGGCAAATGCTCCAAGATTCTGTTTCTTGTACACATGATATTGTGTAAATTGTATGAAAAATCCAATAAAAGTGAGTAAGGAGTAACTAAATAACGGACCTAAATTTGATAATCTAGGCTGCTGTTGAATGAGTTCTTCACATTACAAGCCTTTTATCTAGTGTGAAGAATTCTCATAAGGAAAATTGAGTAGGGAGCTATGAAAGAAAACATTCTTTGTGCTAATTCTGTCTCTTTTTCTTTTTTTTTTTAATTAGAAATCCTATTTTTTTTCTGATGTGCTGATTAATTCTGTTCACATGTCCGGCCTAGCCTGAGACAGCTCAAGTAAAATCCTGATTCCCTGAAGCGGACAGCAATCTTGCCATTGTGCCAGGTATCTGGCACATGCAGTTTTGATGGAAATTTACCCTGAGGACTTGATTTCTTGAAAGCTGTGGGGTACCTCAGTGTTTGCATCCAAAAGCTGAGGAACAATAACATAGTGACTCTGGAATTTGTTGTCTCATTCTGCTGATGAGAAATGCAAACACAGAAAACTCAAGAATAATATTTATGTGCAGCCTTGCTTAGGTTACAATTGCATATATTCTCAATAAGAAAAATGGGGTGGTATAAAGCACAGTCATGTTTCCACATACACAGGGCTTCAGTAAGAATTGGCTTCTTTCTTGCGGAGCTTTCTTGTGTGGTACCAGGTGCTAACGATTGTTGTCCACTTAAAAAAAAATAATTAAAATGTCACAGCATTCAATAGAAATGCTGGTGCCTTTTGGAATAAAGCTCTAATAATGAGAAAAAGAGGAGCTATTTCTAAATATTCTTTTTTTTTTTTTTTTCCCCCAGCTGAAAATTGATTGTCACCTATCAGCAAATTGGAGACAGGGAAACTTTCTGAAGTATTTGTCTTCTAAACTACTATCATTGCCTGCAGTCTTCTTGGAACCAGATTTCTATTTTCTGACTGCATAGGCATTCTGTTGGAAGTTTTTTACTGAAAATACAAAAAACTAACATTTGAATTGCTTTTGGATTTCTTGTAGGATTTTGTCTTATTTTGGAAGCCTCTGAACTGGATGTGTATTTCATTCCTTTTACTTTTTTCTTTTCTTTTTTTTTTTTTTTTTGTTTGTTTTGTTTTTCTTCTAAATATCTTCTTTGTATCCAGCGCAAAGTGGAATGCAAAATAATTAAGCAAGTAATTTGTGAATCTCTGACTACAAAATAACACTCCCCCCCCAACATTCTCAGTAATTCCATTTTTAACTGAAGTCTTGGCCTGTAGTAGAGACAATAACAAATAATTTTAATCTTCTTAAAGTTCCAGGTTTGCATGATAACTTCAAAACCTTGTCTCAATCTAGAGGTTTTTATAAACTTCATGATGTTACTATTCACAATTCTTAATTCTTAAATGACACCTTAATTCCAAAATTGTTTACAGATTTATTTTTTTTCCCTCAGTGCTAGTTAAACTCTTTCTCAGCACTACAAAAGGAGTAGAAAATTCACAGTCATAACTTTTCAATGTTAGATTATCTACATGATTCAAATACTTTTAGGTATTTTTGCTCTCCTTTGACATTTGAAACCAGACTACTGCCTTCTTACAGGGCTGCTTTCTGAGTCTCACAAACAGCTCGGCATTATACAGAGAAGACTCAGCTCAGTTTCCCAAACAACATTTTCATGCCATGCTACCCACACAAAAGAGTCTGGGGCTTTCCTCGCCTCTTCAGTGTGGATACACTTCCTTTTTTATTCTCGAGTCTCCTCCAGTCAGTGTGGCAATGTGTGGCTTGGAGGCTTGGCTTGTGACTCTTTGGATTTGCTCGATTCAATAAGCTGATACACAAATGCCTGGAAGGACTGTTAAGGTATGCTCGCTACACCTAGAAATTACAGAGTTCTTGTGGGCTTGAGAAGTGCAAACTCAAGTCCAGGCTTGAATTTCAGGCGCTTCACTTTGCTCTGTGTGTGTTGTAGTGTTCCTGTAAAGGGAAATGCTCTGTGTGTGTGCGTTTTGTAGCACTCCCCAGAGAAATATCAAAACTGTAGTTTCTTCAGAATCAGAGATACAGCTGAGTCCCAGATATATGGCACAATCTCTGCTAGTATGAAAAACAGGGGTGCCCCCGTGTAAGGCATGTTCCTCCTGTGAGACACTGTAATGTCGTTGTTTCCCTGTGATGTTTGAGTATTTCATTTGCTGGAGTGGTGCAGTGCAGGTTCCCCAAAATTATGTTATACGCACTGTGAAAGGTCCCAGTAGTGCAGCCAGTCCTGGTTGTCAGAGCCCTCTGGCAACCAGCATTGATGGGGAGCTGACCCCTTCAGCCAGTGGTTTAGCTGTTTGCTAAGAGTGTACAAGTAGGAGGACTTGAAGCTATGGAGAATTTCAGTTTGAAACAGATAGTGGACAGTTCAGGGCTGATGGTGAGATTCAAAATTGAACCATTTCACAGTGATGATCTCAGTTATGTTTTAAAATGTTTGGGAGAAAATGTCTATGAATTTGGAAAAAAACCCCACCAGCTAGAGAGAAACAATAAAAAGTTGTGCACAATGCTAGCTGCCATTAAAGGCTGAATGTTTCTTTTCAGAGCATTGGTTTTAGAAAAGTTGCCTCAAATAATTTCATCAGTCTAGAGAAAATTACTCCTTATATCTTTTTGCTCTGTTTTCAGAGTGGATTTTTATGGAAGAACGGGGCTGTGCTGAGTCTTGGATAGGTTAAGCCCTTTGCTTTCAGAGGAGCTCTCTGAAAAGGCACAGAGCATTTTATGTTGCAGTTGCATAGTGATACCCGGTCCTTGCTTTGTAATGAATAATTTAAATGAAAATGGCTGTTGGGCTGCATATAACCAAAACAGATTTTGTGAGTATGCTGTATAATGGCGGACAGCAAACAGTGATGGCCCTTTTCCAGTTTTGTGCCCTCCTCAGGAATAGATTCAACTGATAATGAATTCTATAAATTTCCAGAATGCAAGAAATAATCCCCCAATACAAAATAAGTAAGTATTCCCTATCCTGAGTGGAAGTAAGGCTTGAACTCAAAGGAGAAAAAGTGTTCTTCTTTCTTCATTTATTCTTAGGGGATAGTGTTGAGAAGCAGTTTAACAACAGTACTCACCAGGAAGGCTACAAATAGCATGATCACTAGCAAGCTGCCAGTATTTAGGAAAAAGAGCTTTTTGAATCCAGCTTTCTTTAGTTCCCAGCTTAGAAATTTCACTGGGATTTTCATATGGTCCTAAGCTTTGCATGTGTGGCATCCCTATACCACAGAAGAAGCAAGCACCCTTTTCCTTGCATGGGAGAGCATTAATAGCTATGTCCAACGGACAAACATGCATTCTTGTGGTGAGTGGCCAAATGAAATTTGAAAACCATTATACTGTCCAGTGTTTTTACCGAGTAGCTGGATTACTGGGAGCTGCCTCAGGATAGTTTGGGAGGTTACTGAGCTTTTGGTTTGATCTTGGACCCATCTTCCTATGTAAATAGGGTAAGCATTAGTTAAGAATGATTAAAGTATTCGATATTTTAAGATGTCATGTGTTTCTTCATTAAACAGCCTTTGAAAATTAAAACAGAAGTCATCAGCCCAAACAGAGTTCTGTGGTTAATGCTTTTTTCCTGTTATGATTTCATCTAGTTATTCCCTTCAGGCACTTATAATCTTATTGGGGGGCAGCCTATGAAATGTACTACCAGGGGAAAACAATTCTGCCCAGCACACCAAATACCTGCAGGTTTGCATGTAGCTGCTGCTGTGCAAACTGGCTTGGTTTGGACCCTGGGGTGACCAGAGGAGGTCCTGCCCATGGTCAGTCACCTGCAGCACCTGCTGGAGGGGCAATTGCTTCCCCAAAAGGTTGGGCACATGGGGCAGTGACAATGGGAGTGTGAGCTGTGCAGGGAAGCGAGGGATCAGCAGAAGGAGGGAGAAGAAGAATGCCCTGGAAAACAGACAAGGGCTACCTGTATGTAGTCAAAACCTGTAATCACTTTGGTTTCTACTTGTGTGCATTTAAAAAAGATAAGCGTTTGTTTTTTTTTTAACGCCTCCTTTTATCTCAGTGCAAATTACTACAGGTGAGTTATGACTGCAAACAGGAGGCTTTAAAAACACTGAAGGTTTACAGCTGCAGAGTGTTGATATTCCAGGTTCTCTTTCTCACATAAATTTGAAAGCACTGTAGTGCTCTGAGCTTGGTGCCTGCTTTTGAAATTATAAAATGTTTTAACTGTGATTTCCCCCCCCCCCCCCCCCCCCCCACCCCCCGTCCTAGGTCCTAATTAAGCAGTAAGAGCAGTAACTGCAGTAATAATTTCTCTTTGCACTGATCTAATCTGAAGTCACGAGCAGCTGCAGTATTTATGCTGTGAAGGATTTTTCCCCTTTGGCATATATTGCACAGGCTGTCCCTTGATTCTGTTACAAGTGCTTGAAGGCTATTGATTTTTACTCTGTTTTATGAGAACGCTCCTTTTTAATCTCTCAGGTTTGAATTTGATTGATCAAGTCATGCAATGAAAATATTTATGCATCTGATTACCTGTTTATCTGGTCAGAGAAAAACCAGGTATAGCACAAACCCCACTTTCTGATTCCTGAGCTGCTGGGAGATGCTGGGCTCTGAGGTATTCTCCTCCTCCTGCCAGGTCACATTCATGAGGTGGCTGTAAACATGAATGATATTTCATAAAGTGAAGTGTTGTAGAGGCATTGCTTACCGACATCCTAGAAACACGCAGCATGTGTGAAAATTACTGTACCACGGAAATAACCCCGGGTGTTCGTTAGGCTGATTTGGGTGTGTTGCTAGGCAACTCGGGGCAACAAGGGGGATTTTATGTATTTTTTTGGTTGGTACAGGTCCCTGTAGAGACTTCCAGGTAAGTAACAGAGACGGGGGGAGAAGCTGATCAGCTGCAACAGGAGAAGTTAAACCCTGCAAACTTAACTTTCGTTAAGAGTAGTTTTTCAAAGAAGAAATTGGATTAGACCCAGAGATGACGTACCCTGTTTGATTTCTTTTCTACTTGCTCTCTGACGAGCTTTGTGTTTAGGCAGGCTTTTGTTTCTGGCTCTGAGTTGCTCTAAAAACATTTGGGAGTGTGTCTCGGGGTGTTGAGGGTGATGTGCTTAGCTTGATTGGCTCAGCTTACTTGGGAGTGCTTTGTTCTTCCCACCACCCTCAGGTCAGTTGTGCAACATGCCCCTACTGCTCAAAAAAAAAAAAAGGGAGAGAAAGGAAAAAAAAAAAAAAAAAAAAAGAAATGCTGAGTAATGCCAGAGGTTTCTCAAATGGCTGATGCAAACCTGGAGAATTTGCATCATCATTCAGCTGGAGTAACTTGGTATGACAAGAGCTTAAATACAAGTCCATGCGGAAGCTGAGCTGGTTCCCAATGATAGGGCAGTACCAGCTTGCAGTGTGAAAGTGCAGGTGTTCCTGAGCAGTGCTCTGATTGCAGTGAAGGCTCAAATACACTTCAGGAGCTCTCTACCTGTGTGTAGGAGCAGCTGGAAAGATAAGAGGGGGCAGAGGAAGAGACCAAGTGGTTGGCTACACAGAGGGGGAAAAAAAAAAGCCTTGAGTTTCTGCTGAAAACTTTTTTCCCTGTGCTTGCTGTCTGTGTGCTGGTGGCACTGTAGCATGTATAGGAAAGCTGCTGTAACCACAGTCTCTAATGGAAGCTACTTGCAGGGGCAAGCTAATGGCAGGTTGCCCTCTATGGACAGTGAACAGCCAGCCCAGGAGGGAAAAGTTGTGCTGAAGAAGAAAGTGACACTTTTGAGAGGGATATCCATCATAATTGGCACTATCATTGGAGCTGGCATCTTCATCTCTCCCAAAGGCATCCTGAAGAACACGGGCAGCGTGGGCATGTCCTTGACTCTCTGGACAGTGTGTGGTATCCTCTCGCTCTTCGGTAAGTCCCTTAAAAGTTTCTAATTAGTCCAGAGGGGAGTTGGTGGATTATTGCTATTATTTGCCTGATTCTGTCATTGGATGTCAAAGCACAGAGTGGAGCTTAAGGACCAATAGGGCTACAGAAGGTTTTTTGCTGTGTGGTAGGTTGTGTGGAGGGCACAGAGGTATGCAAACGCTGTCCCACTGGTGCCTGGTCAGTACAAGTTGGCAGCATAAATTCTTGTTTCTTAGGGGTCCCTAAAGGAACAGAAAAAGTGAATGTCCAGTTTATGCTATGTATCATGCTGTATGTATAGTGATTTTCTTCTGGATGTAAGAGATAGTTTACAGTTTGTTGGTAAGGCCCTCAGCAGCTGGGGTTGGGGGTCACTCCACTCAAACACCAGATGAATGTTTAGCCATCTAAATTAGTTCCCTGGAGGCTAGAGTGAGGTCTGAGAGGAGTAATTCCCCCTGGACCTAAGCTGTATAGGCATAAAAGGGAACAAAAAAGTAGTAACACTAATAAACCCTCTTGCCAGTCTTTACTTTGTTCCTTCCTTATGATGTTGCTTTGAAAGATTGAGCTGCAAAAACCAGCATGATGGAAACAAATTTGTAATGCAAGTTTTTTTGCTGGCATGTGTACCGTGACAGGCCAGCAGTTATCGTATTTTACTAATTTTGTGTACTTTTGAAGAGTGTTAAATTCTGAAGAATACCAGTTTATTTGTTCTGTACACAAAGCCTCCATTTAGAGCGGCAAACTGCACCTTGGCCTCAGTGGGACAGAGGAGTCCGCTGACCTACTTAATGAGCTAATCTCAAAGAGGTTAGAACTATTCAAAACAGAAATTACTTGTTTTCTGGCAGGAGGTAAAGAGGGCAAAAACTGGCTAACATGTGTCTGCTCAATAGGTAAAACATGCAAATGCCACCCAGTGTAAATTGGCTCTGAGCTTAAAAGATACATAGGCTGTTTGGAGCTAAGCCCACCTGAATCAGATGGACTGAGTTTAGAACCTGTAGGTCATATGTTAAATGTATTGTACAATGTGCAGCGTAACCTCTTGATCATCGTTTGATAACAAGCAAATGTGTCAGAAGGCTTTCACTTACCGGTGGCTCCCTGAGGAGTTGGGGTAGCTGCCATGACACAGCATTTTGTTGTCCCTCTTCATGAGATATGAATGAGTAATGAAATGTGTTGATAGCAAACAGTTCCTCCAGTGGCTTTTCACCTAAGTGCAACTAGATACATGTACAGTTTGGTTAACTGCAAGCCTAGCTGAATGAATTAAAACTTACCTAATTGCTTGAAAAAAAGTTATTAAAATTTATCTAAAGTAGCTGTGATACCACAGCAGCTCCGTTGTTTTGCTTACGAAAGTTTTGAAAGGTATTTCTGGATATCTCTTGTGATGCCAAAGTTTAATTCTCACAGGTGCCCTCTGCTATGCTGAATTAGGAACATGCATTAAGAAATCTGGTGGTCACTATACCTATATCCTGGAGGCCTTTGGCCCCTTACCTGCTTTTGTGAGAGTCTGGGTTGAGTTACTCATCATTCGGTAAGTTTATTGTGGTTTTCCGTGGGTTTTTTTTTTTTTTTTTTCTGACAGCAACACACTTTTCAGTCATAAAGAAAAATCTCCACTACATGGTGGGCAAAACCTGTCAAATATACCTTGATCAATGAGATGGGTTCTTTTAGTATGGCTACGTCAGATAATGCAACAACACTGTTTTGCTTATCAGCTTAGAAACAGTCCAGGAGATGTGTATATATGAGGGAGAAAAAAATGATTGAAAGAAAACTGCCTGCTGCACCAATTCAGCTACTTGCATTAATTTTTCTAAGCTTACTGTATCCATTAATGTCAAAAATAATGCCAATATCCGTGTCTATATACTGTATAGTGGAAGAGGGAAGCCACCTTTATATTTTCTCAGTCTTGCCACTGTCTTTTGAAGCAGTTGCTTTTGGCTGTGGATACAGGAATAACTCCTGGTGAAGCTATTGCCTAGTAGTTTTCAGATTTGGGGTGCCATGTATTCTTCATAAGTCAGTTCAAGTCCCCTTTTTTTGTTTTGTGGGCTGTTGGTAAGCTTAAATGCTGATGACTATGAAAAGCACTAACTGGCAAAATAAAGCAGCATTAATTCTTTACGCATCTAAATTGTCCAAAGGATTGGTTTGGTATGAAAGCCTGTGACTTCCCTTGACACGCTTGTGAGGTGGGCTGATGCCAACCTGATGAAGTTTAGCCATGCCAAGTGCAAGGTCCTACACCTGG
>JANRGW010023142.1:0-58508 GCA_024733675.1 Psilopsiagon aymara
CCAGGAGCAGAGGGAAGAAAAAGGGGGAAGTGAGTGAACAAACTGCGTGGCTGATTTATGGCTTAAACCACAACAAATGCTATATACACTAAAATATTCCTGTGACTGAATTGAGACAGGAGAACTCAAAAGCAGTGAAGGAAGTAAGGTGTTTTTCACTGATTTTATTGGCATTGGGATCACCCATCAATACATGACTTTGCACACATTCAGTACAGGGATTCAGAATAAAATGTGTCTAACTGCATTAATGCTAGGACTTTATTCCAGGTTATTAAAAAATGCTTTTAATTATGGTAAAATATAAACAACTGGGGGGTTTTTCAGTTTTCAAATAGGTGTACATTTTAGTCACTACTGTTAGATTTTCCCAGACAAACAGTCAGATAAAAGTAGCAGTAAACCAAAAGCATCTGTTTTATGTGCTCTTCAGGAATTTTTAACACTGAGAAATGGAGAAAAGGTGATTGATTCTCAGAATATGAAATGCTATTAAGGAGATTCTGATCTTCAGCATGTGACTTATTTCGCATGACATTAAAACAAATAATCCAATCATACTGCAGCTGTAGCAGCAATCTTGTGATGTCCATCATAGTAGATGTGAGGTTCCTATCCCCACAGCAACATCTGTAGAGCTTAATGCTAATCACTTTAAATTAACCTTGCTATGAAAGAACGCCCTAGGGATAATGCTGCTGTTGTGGCAATTCAGATGAGTAGTGTGATTTTCCAATAAAACTCCACAGTAAAAATAAGGGTGATAAAGAGATGTCTTATTAGGACATTTTTTTTAATATGCTTTGGTTAAGCCAAGAAATTGGTACTAGCATCAGGATAATTATAAGTACCATAGATAATGAACTGTCTTATTGATTACTGCCCTCTCATAACCTACTGTGGCTAGAGTGTGTACACAAAGTGAACAATTGCAATGTTAGGAAGATGACATGGTATCTAAAAACATACCTTAGATTTTATCAGTTCACCTTGTCTTAAATTATAGTAAAATAAGTCCAAGAGAATCTACTAGTTTCTTTTGGTAAGATTCATGCATTACAAGTACTAAGGGTACAACCCTGTGGGACTTCAGCCTAGTAGGAGACATATTCAGGTTTTGAGCTGAACTTCTACAGTGAAAAGTCAGTTTAGAAGAGCCAAGTATGAACTGTTGTAAAAGGAGCCTGTTTGCTTGTTACTTCTTGAGTTAAAGACTTCAAAGATCTACTGAAAATTTTATGAGAAGTCTTTGCATAAATGAATATAACTTTACATGAGAAGTAAGTATCAGAAGAGTCCACTGGAAAATGCAGGCTTGCATATACAACAAGGATGGCAATAGTAGAAATACAAGAAAGACTCTGAGAGCCCCAATTCAGAATGGTTTAAAATACTGAAATCCAAGGTACACAGACAGGCGCAAGGAAATAAAATATTATCTGTAATTAAACCTGAATTTCTTTATGTGCTCTTTAATTGCCTTAAATTGATCTACTGTTTTTGTTTTCTGTCATGTCCCACAGCATGCTACCTACTGTCTGGTAAGGGGGGGTGGTGAGGGGAGGACCATCAGAGGCAACTCAGCCAGGTCTGTAGCTCCAGGAAAAAAGCTAGGAGCCTGCATGGAGGCATCCCTGGGCAACTGTGCTACAAAACCATGGCTGAGGTAACCCCAAGTCTGGAGAGGCTGCTGGGCTCTGGGTCCCATCCCTCACCCCAGCCCAGCCTCTGTGCTGTCTTCCCTGTTTTTTTCTCTCTTGCCTTATAGTTGCATTTTAGAGTTTATTTTACATTTGTTTATTGTTAGTACACAAAGATTACAGGTCTGTATTTCACAGTAGCTTTTAAAAGATCTTGCTGTGGTACCCTATTGTCTTCTTTTATGGTGACTAGTTTTAATTAGAAGAGGAAAGTAGTAGCAACATTTGTCTACCAGAGCAATAGTTACATTCCTTTCCATATGAAAAAATAGATACTGCAAGTACCAGCTGGCTAGTAGGTTAACAAGGGAAACCAGTATAAGGTAGGCAAGTATACAATTACAGCAATCTGAAGTTAAAAGTTTTCTTTTCAATTCTTCTTCCATTTCACTAGCATTGGAGCAAGCCACACTATTTAATGGCTTCTTTTTCTACCCCAATAATTCCATCATGTGGAATTAAAATTGATTTTCTTTTAGGTCATGAAGATCCAGTGTTGACTCTCTTTTCACTGATGTTGAGCTAGGCAAGAGCTGTGCAGTCTCTCCATAAACTTCAATGGACATTTAGTCAACACTTAAATATGCACCAGTGATAATGACAGAAAACAGGGACAGCAGCATTTTGATGTCAGTAGGGAATCTCAGTATAAGAAAGCAGCACCAAGGTGTTTTTATATTCTAGCTATTGAGAAAACAGGAGGCACACTGTGAACTGGAGTTACTTGCTCTTAACAAACCATCTCTGTAGCTTAAAACACAAACTTCAGTAGTGAAATTACACAATCAGCAGCAATGCCTGGAGCTGCTGCCTGAGTAAACCTGAACTGCCAACCAAAACCCCCATCCTGCTTTCCTCCTGTTGTGCCAAAAAATTATTGAGAAGACTGAAGCCCACACCGTCCCCTCTGCAGAACCATGTGACATTAAAACTTTACATTTTCCCTATATCCAGTTTTTCTGGGTCATGAAAGGAGTCTCTAGAAAGCAAATTCTCCACTAAAGTAGAAACACCAGAGTGTAAAGCTTTTTTCATCCATACGCATATCTGCTAGGAGTCTTTGGTGCATCAAAGTGGATGCATGCTGTGATTTTGCACCATTATAAAGAAATTAACAGCAGTCTTCCATATTTATTTCACAACCACATGGAATGCCTCACAAGCCTTGACAGGGATCACATACAGGAAAGGAAAATTCCAAATGTTCAGTTTTGATTCTTACTACATATAAATAAAAGATCATATATTTGATATATAAAGCCAAGCTCTGAGATTTCAACTGTAAGCTCCTTGGATCCAAGAACATCTATCTGTAAAGCACCAGACATACTTCCTATCTTCTATAAACACCAAAGGAGCAATGGGATCTTCTAGAGGACTTACAAGAATGGTTTTGTTTTGATAGCTTTTTCCCTATCAGCTTAAGACAAATGAAAGCTAAACTAACTGTAATGCTTCCAGATAACAAAGTGTGTGTTCTCATAACATATGCTTTTTAATAAAATGCTTTTTAAAACAGAAAAGGGATTTTTTGTTTGTTCACTTGTTTGGATTTTCCTAATAAAATGCTTCAAATGATTTAAACTCCTTCCTGCATGTGGGGACCAATTCCAATCCCACAGAAGACTGGCAAAAAGTCTTGCAACTCGGACTGAGGCCTGGATCCAAGTAAGATAAAGAATAACTGTTGTATTTGGCAAGACTAGAATTGTGTGGATGTTGATAAGGTTTGTAAAATGAAAATAATCAAACTGTTGTTCTTAAGGTGTATCAGGTCTTTGTTGCATTTTTACTTCTCTGAGAATACAAAGCAGCCTTCTTTCCCTCCTTGTTCATTATCTACAACAGGCATTCCATGATAGATGACCTTTTAAAGATATTGATAATGCCACCATGGCTACTGTGACCTGCCAGGGGACTGTCTAATTTGACAGGAACGACAGATTTGCCATGACTGACACAGTAAATAAATTTTGCGAGAAGAATGTGAATGCATCTTAACTTTGGCTTCAGGCAGGCTCTATCTAGTGTTTCAAATAAATGCTACATGAAGCAGTACTCATAACTTCCGATGGAGTTTTTACTGTCAGCTCCTTCCTGAGACTATTGTGCCCTGGAAAATACGTCTGTGCCCCAAACAGATGTGAGTGACAAGGCACAAAATATTAAACAAAATGCAATTTTGGAAAAGCCATCAAGCCGTAGAAGGGTTTGGGCTGGAAAGGACCTTAAGATCATCCAGTTCCAGCCCCTCTGCCTTGGGCAGGGACACTTCACACTAGATCATGTTGCCCAAGGCTCTGCTCAGCCTGGCGTTGAACACTGCCAGGGATGGGGCATTTACCACTTCTTTGGGCAGCCTGTTCCACTGCCTCACCACCGTCTCTAACTTGTGTGCATATTCGGTTTGAGTCTGATGCTGGAACTGTTTTCTGCTGGGCGGTCAGTGAACTGCTGACAGGGCAACACTTAAGAAGCATTAGTGTTTGCAAAAGATAGTCTCTGGGAGAAAACATTACTGCATTCATTGTTGGCAGTAGAGCAAGAGAAAAGTACATGTAGGTGAAAAAGTAGGACAGGAGTAAATGTAGGGTGGAAAAATAGGACAGGAAACCATAGACAGCCATTTTACACTGATATAACTGATGATGAAAATTAACCCGTCAGGTTTCCTTTTATGTTTCTATTCTGTTTTTCTTACCACCATGAAAGTAACATAGGCTGTTAAATTGTGGATCCTGATAGAGATGAAATGAGAGGTAAAAAGTCTGTCAAGCAACAGACCCGGTGACCAAAGTAGATGATTTGTGAAGACAGCTAGTGCAATTTTCAAAAAATACACACAACAGAAGATAAAATCCCAGAAGCTTCTATATGTACAGGGAATCATTTCAGTTTAAGTGCATCTTACAAACCCTTTCCTGAAATAGGACTAATTCATACTGAGAGAGTAGAAATAGCAGATCATTACAGTAAGAGAGACTACATATAACAGAATAGGCTCAGCCTCACTTTAAGTCCATCCTTACAAATACTAGACAAATCACTTCTACGTGCTGCTGTTTCCTGCAGTAGCCCTTACTGCATCAGCTTCACACTACATAAGGCTAATCTTTTTTGGATAAGTAATGTTTTTTTAGTTAGGCTGTACTAATAAAACCATTCAAAGTTAGACTCAGGCATTGAAAAATCTGGTGATTTTATTCCTAGATCAAACAAATTCATATTACACAGTAACTCTGCTTTGTTCTGAACTCTACATGGTGCATAATAATCACATATGATCTTGCTCACTTGAGTTAGCAAAAGGATGGATCAGAAATAATACGGTTAGAGCTAGAAATATGTTTGTCCATGTCACCTTCACACCATATGTATAATTTTACTACAATTTATTCCACTTTTCTAGTTCTTGCTAAACTACTTTCTGCAGATGTTGAAATTGCTGACAGAGGAAGAGCCATGCAAGATTCTAATGCTCTCCAGCCTCTCCCACCATCAGCAAATGACAGCAGTTACTAAGTACACGCCAGAATGTTAATTTTATCCCTTATGGGAGCCCCAGCACATTTTTCTTTAGCTTCACTTTTCTGCAGATGCAGTGATCAAAAGAAAATCTCAATTTCTAAGCCTAACTTCCTTTCTTAAAGAAAATCAACCAGGAAGGCAGATGATGAGATTATCAAAGGAATAAATAACTAGGTCTCCAAAATGCTTCAATTGATTTCCTTTGATATGCCAGTGTGGACGAAAAAACAAACCAAAAGGCCATATGTGGTAGTACAGCAATTTACAGGCCATTTGTAGGACACAGATAAAATTTCATTTTAAAACTGTTATTAACTGAAGAAAATGTTTTATTTTATGTGGCAAATCCTTTTTTGTTGCGCCTGATAACCAATCCTCCAAAACTTTTTCTTAGTCCTTGTGGTGGGTTCACCTTGGCTGGACTTTAGGTTGCCACCCAGCCGCCCTATCACCCCCCTTCTCAGCAGGATGGGGGGGGGGGTGTGTGGAGAAAATAAGATGAAAGAAAGACTCATGGGTTAAGCGAAAGGCTGTTTAATAAAGCAAAATCAAAGGTCACACACAGAACCAAAGGAAAACAATAGATTTATTCCCTACTTCCCACTAGCAAGTAATGTCCTGCCACTTCCCAGGAAGTAGGGCTTTAACATACATAGTGGTTATGCCAGAAGACAAATGTCGTAATAACACGTCCTCCCTTCCCCTTTCTTTGATCTTTTATGGCCGAGGAGGCATCATGTGGTGTGGAATATCGCTTTGGTGAGTTTGGGTCAGCTGTCCTGGCTAGGTCCCCTCCCAGGATCTTGCCCATCCCCAGCCTGCTGGTATGTGTGGGGGAAGGTTGGAGAGACTGCCTTGATGCTGTGGGAGCACTGCTCAGCAGTAGCCAAACCACCAGTGTGTTATCAATACCTTTCTAGCTACCGCACTATGAGGGCTGCTATGGGGAAAATAAACTCCATCTCAGCTAGACCCAACACTTATTTTTGATTCATTAAAAGATAACAATTATCTCAAGCAAAAAAATTCTTTTCGAACATAATCAAACAAGACATGCAAAATACTCTAGCCACACTCTGCCAGAAAAGGACTAATAAAACTAAGTAGCTGAAGAGAAAGCATTGCTGAAAAGGAGGTTTATAGCTGGAACTACCTGGAAAACACCTTTTTAGGAAAAAAAAAAAAGAAAATAAATAAAATCAATGCCTGGGGAAAAAACCCCTTCCAATTCACATTTAAAATTCAAAGATGCTTCTCAAGGGAAAGATGCTTCTTCAGGGGAAGAAATAAATTGGTATGTCCCACTGAGTCAGCCTCTGATTTTCCCTGGGAAAGGAGGGATTCCCACAGGCCAGGACTCACAGACAGCCCCACAAAGATCACAGGTTGGTGATCTCTAGAAAGCCTAGAAAGGTAACCCTGTGGAGGTCATTGGGCAGTAACACACAGTGGGAGGTGGCACTACCACTTCTATCAGAGAGCTCTGGCTGAAAAGAGAACTGTTTGCAAAAAAGTGGGTTTTCTACCATATACTACAAGATGGGCAAAAATCAGTTTTATAAGTGCTTGCGGGACAGCTAAAAACTTTTAAAGCTTTTAGAAATTGCCAGTTTCAAGGAAGAAAATACTCGTAATGCTGCAAAGACAGGCCTGCTCACTCCTTTGCTGACAGGGCTGAGTAGTGATCAGGTAGGTCCCTTCCTATTCCACTCCAGCAACAGAAATGTAAGGAGGAGACTGCGAGAAAGCCAGAATATGAAATCCTGTCATGATTGATAGTATGCAGTAAACTAACTGTTAATTAACTGATGAGAAATATGAACATATTTTTTATAACTAAAAAGTAATCAATAAATATAAGCAGTTCCTAGTATTTTACCCTCATTTCAGATCAGGTGGGAGTAATTCTTACTCATTACATATCTACAGTGTGACCCATCACAAAATTAAGAAAACTCTAAATGCACAGTTTGATTACATAGGTCCTTACTGCAACACTGTGTGAAGTTTTCATGCAGAACTGAGGTATCATCTTCCCCTTTGTCAAAAATTGCTTAAAACCAGTTTCTAACCAAACATTATGTCATGTTGCCTCACTTTCACCCTCTGTCTTCAAGCTATTTGGACTATTCTGGATTCCTTTCAAAGAAGTGTTATACTCCTAATTTGGGACAAAAAGTCGCAATAGAAATGTTTTTTAAAAAATTAAAACTTCAGAAAGTTTTATGTCACAACACTTTGTTCTGATTCAGTTTAGTACCATTTACAGAATGCCAGGAGTTTGGTGCTCATATGTTTCTTCATATGTTAGGCTCTTTGATCAAACATTATCTCTTATGCTGCATCATCTTATGGCAGATTAACTTCCCCCTGCCAGAGGACAGATGTAGCACAGCCAGAAACCTTATGCAGAATCATGTGAACATGCAGCTCCTAGATCGCAGCTCACTGGAAACAAGCTGACACTTCCAACAAGTAAAGATTGCAAGTGAAACTGACTCAGACAGAACTTTTAACTTCACCCAAAAGAAAACAAAACAATCATGTCAAAATGCTTGTTCTTCCACAGAAAGTATCAACTTAACAAGCAACCCACATAACCACAGCAGAAAACCACAAGTTTTTATTAGTTATACTAATGATATAATAAATAAAACTACAAAATATTATGTCTCACTTTTCTTTCACCACAGCTACATACAGGCATCCTACCAGATATATGTGCAACTGACCTTTTCATACAGTCCCAGTTTCTACTGGGACTATAGCATAAAGTTTATTGATGTGTTTAATTTCCTAGTGATGGACTATAAATACAGTAATAGGTATTACTATTTCTCTTCTTTGAGGAAGGACAGCTTCACATAGCTGTGATTATAAGTAGCCTTTTTATTTGCCAGTTGCTGACTTAAGCATGAGAAATCACTAGGAAATACACAAGAAGAGTCATCAAAAATAAATGACTACCTACACTAATACTGTGGCTTCTTTCAGATTTGTACCGTGTTAATTACCAATCTCTTCAAAACTGTAAAAGTATTAAAGTATCAAACCAATCATAATGATTTGTTTACTTAATTTAGGATCTGAACTCTGTAAATGCCAGAGGAAATCGACCTTTGATCTATCTATCAAAAGACATTAGCTCTGGGAACATACCTTGCTGGACTCACTCCAGTTGAAAATTATGGACTATATTTTAGCAGACAGACTTACTCAAGGTCTATGAACAGATGGTTTCTGTATTTTTCCATTTACTTTTCTTCCTCCCTACTCTTCCCCTGTAGCTTGGTGTATCTTTTACCTATCCTTTAATAGGATTATAGCAATTTTTTCATTCATATTACACTGTGGTTTTCATCTTCCTTAACTTCAGACCACCAACTCCACATTTACCTTCTGGCCATTACAAAAATGTCCATTTCAGATCTGAGAATATCTATAATGCAATAATGCTCTGGCTCTGCCTTCTTTTGTCCTTGCACCCAAGGACTTACCTAAGGATTAAGGAACCATCAACAAATTAGTTAAACCAAACTTTAGCCTATCTGAAGACACCACGGGTCTGATGAAGCAGTATGGACACAGGTTGGGGAATATGTTTAATAGATAAATACATTTAAAAATGATGATAAGAGGGAATTTTCACGCGTTTAGTCAGTACAGTAATTAAAAAAATCAGGAGAGGAAATCATACTTTTCCCTCCCTCCGTCCAATAGCAGCATGACAGAAGGACAAGCACATGCTTTTCCTCAACTCTGAGCATCCTCTCGACCAAACAATCATTTTCAGTGAAATGACTGACAAACTGTCCTTTCTCCCCCCATGCATGACAGAAGGAAACCTCCAGTAAAGTAAGCAAAGGGCTCTGTATTGCCTCAAGTAGATGACAGATGCAAGATGTTCAGACAAACATTCCACCACCCCCCAAATTTGCTACTGTAGTAACAGTTTATTTACTATGTGTGTGTGCATATTTTTTATATATATAATGTAGGTACATATTGTATATATGCCTATATATTTTATATATATAGGTAGGGGAGGAAGAAGAGAGCTTTTCAAAATTATGAAGCCAATGATTCTTGATGCTGCTGATACCTCACTTTATTTTGCTGCAATCTAAGTTTAAACTTAATCTCAGAAATACATTAAAAGGAAAAAGAAAAAAACAAAACCAAAACACTTTGATCTTAAACATGCTTGATGCCTAACGGGTTTTACTGATTTTTAATGAAATTGTTTTTTTCCATATTCTAGAAACTCTTAAGATAGTTTAAGGGTGAAGTACTAGACTTCCCATTTTGAAAAACCTTTGCATCAAAGTCATATTTGGACTCTGAAAATTTGTTGTCCTGATTTTCAAAGATACTAAGCATACATTTATTCACCTTGGAGCCAGAGGGCAAAGTCAGAATCCGCTGTGAATAATAAGCATTTAGGAAGAACAGACCACTTATTTATATGTCTAAAAATAGATGGCAATTTAAATTAAATGTACGTCGAAAATGCTGGCCCTGGCTCACAAACATGAAAGACACTCTAGGGATGCCATTAACTGAATTGACCTCTTGTGTGCATAATTGGCACTAAGGCCAAAAAAGCCAACAACTGTACCATTGAAAATTTAATTTAGTAAGGACAATATATGATTGTTTTGTCATGAACCTCTGATTATTATGAAAACACTGATTGCATGCCCTGTTTCCTTAGAAACTAACCAAGAGATGACACATTCTGTTGACATTTTATTATACACATATAGCATCATCTTTCAATTTTATGTCATAAAGAATTTATGTAGGACATTAATCATGCAAGACCATTAAACTGTTACCTCATTTCAGTGATAATTGTTTACTGCTATAAATGGTTCATGTTTTGTTCCAACAGTTGAACTGTGACTAAAATGCATCCTCAGAGCAGTGTTGGCAAAGATTAACTTCTTCAGAGAGAAGGAGCTATGGAAGTAGGGGAAGTCTTATCACTGTGTATGAGAAAACATGACTTAAAAACTGTGTAATTCAATCATCAAATGGACCATATGAAATGGCAGTAAGAACCTAACCTGCTCACAGCTATGTGCATCTGGTCAAGAGTACTAAGGAAGTATATTTTGCCTAATAAAATGTACTTGGCTCCTTTCCCAAAATATAATGAAGAGGATATAAAATGTTTTCCTTTTTATAATTGCTTAAAACAATGTAGCATGTAAACTGAAATGTAATAAAAGTTAACTGTGAAATATACATGCAATTATGAAGAAAATACACACTGAGAAAAAAGTCAAGTATTTACAGAAAAGAATCTTCATAAAAACCAGCAAACCTACCCCCCAGCATAACGCAGCTAATCAGAGTTATGCTGTGCAATGCAATGATTTGTCACCTGCTTTTAGATTTCCCTATTGACTCCTGTGTGGAATAAGAATGGGATCAATTTAATGCAGCCCTTTAATCCCCAGGGTGCCATCACTAATGCTGCTGTCTGTTACTGCTTTCTAAATGGAATCAAACGATATATTTTTCTGTAGCAAAGTGTCTACTTTATGAACATAATAAATAGCAATGGCCCTTTAATGACAACTTTAGCTTTGGCCATTATGGTACATTTTAAGTGCTTAGAAACACTAATGGGAGCTATACAGTGTTAATTATACTTAAGATATGAGTGCTGTATACAAGAACTACGGCAACATTAAGTAAAATACTTCTGCTAATCCTAATTATAGCCTGTATAGAAGTGATAACAGAAATCAAGTGCTCCTTTACAGCAAGTTCTTAAAATAGCAGAGACAGGAAGGACAAATTGGCTAGAAAAACACTGGAAGCACCTTTTAGTATAGGTCTTGATCCTTATTTTCACCATTTATATAAGCAGCTACTTGCGTGAGTTCTGCTGTGCAGAAGATACATACATATATATATCCTGGCCCTGTAATCAGCCCTGTACAGAACTAATCTCTGCCCTGTCAGAGCCAGCTGGGCTTTCTATAAACAGGAATCAACACAGAGACATTAACCTGAAAGAGCAGGCTGGAGAGTTTAAGACTGCAAGGATGAAGGGCAGTTTGAGCAGGGAAATCTAGATTCACCTTGACTAACTCTGAGTTTAACTCTGGTGCTTTAGTTCAGAGGGAAAATTGCTGGATCATTTTCATACGTGTTAAGATTTCTAGGAGTGATGCAGATTTTCCTGTAGCAGCTATTTGTGCCTGTTTATCTCCATAGACCATTGGAGAAATTTAAGGTGACTATGCCCCACTTTAGGCAACTCAATAAAATGCCTTAAACTAAGTAAGGGATTAATTTGGCCTAACTTGTTTGCAATAAACAGTGCTCACATCTTAGCTGAATGTTTAAGCAAAGAGAACTTCCCGCTGTCTTATACAGATTAGGGAATGCATATTTTGATTCTTTTGAGGCATTTCAGCAGGGGAACAGAGGAGTAAGAAATCAGAAAATCTCTAGAAAAATGCAAGTAAAAATAATTCAACAAAGTCCGAATACACAAATATTTTAGTTTTAGGCTCTAGTTCTAACGTTCCTCAAGTTAAAATGAGGTATGATAGCATTGGCCTTTGCCCGTCTGAGTTTGTGGATTGCCCCTGCTTGATTCTCCATGGTATCTAAAAGGAAAGGTTGACTGTATGAATGTCCCCGTGTTTAGATAACTGCTCCCCCCTTTTCTGCAGACATTCTCTCCAGCAGTTTACGTTATAGCACTGTCAACAGCTTTGCCCCAGGATGGTATACAACCAGTCCTAAAAGTCTGTATCCACCAGGAACAAAAGAGTCACTAATTAAATCAGGTAGATACCAGAAGCTAAAATTCTCAGGTGCATGATCTTTGCTTGCTGTCAGAATTACAGAGGAAAAGGAGCACGAATGAATAGCAGTTGCCTGGAATCATTAGAGTCAGTAACATCTCTAGAAGTGTGGCATCTTACCTAAACTTGTGTCAGGTGTTTTTCCTTGGCATAAAACTTATGACAATGGATCACAAAAAGTTCAATTCTGGCAGTAATCAATCACTGCTAATGTAAAATAATAGATTAGGCTAACTTAATTATAATTACATACTGTGCTAATAATTCTAGATGCATAGAAAGTAATTTACATGCTCTGCAAGAAAGAATTACAACCATTGGTGGAACTGGGTAAGAAACCCCACCTTCACCGAGCCAATGGCCATCCAGGGATATATGAAAAAATAATATAGCTCCACAGAGAAAATTATAAAGCAATCCTCTTTCAGAAGGTCGTGAGCATTTAACAGAAATAACTGAAAAGTACAAAAAAGAAACATGTTCAATGAAAGCACAGTTTACAATGTATTGGGTTTTTTTTCTGCACAGTACAGTCCAAAAGCTTACTGTTTCAACACACTTATTTTCAGCCAGCTGGGGACTGAGCTGACATCATAAAGAACACAGAACTAGAAAGTTCCTATTATTTAAGTACTCTGAGCATTCAGCTGCTTTGTTTGCAAATTAAGTAGAGAAAGTGACAATAGACTTCAGCACACTGATGAAGGCCTGACTAGGTCACTAGCAAACCCCAACCTGTCTCCTCTATCATTCAAATATACCTTTTCTAAGCTCCATTTCTGTTCAGACTTTCCATAACAAATAGTAAACAATATTTTACTATGTCCAAATTCAGCACTTAAAAGTGTTATTTTCCAGGTAACAGTCCCTGTTAGTCATTTACAAAAGGCTCCCAGAGGTTACCAGTAGCTCAGTCATCAGGATGAGCTGAGACTTTAGTTCCAAAATGAAAAGAGAGAAAAATGTAATATTCTGAAAGCAACCATGTTGCTTGGAGCTAGGCCACTCAGGTTTTCATGGCTACAGCTATATATTTTATTCACAAATTTGCCAGCACTTGCTTGAAGGTAAATTACTACAGAATTCTTATATTTAATCATTGCTTTAAATTAAAACTAGCGCAATAAACAAGATAAGCATGAAAAGAAAAGAAGGGAGGAGGGAAAATGTGTCTGCAATTGATGGTATCTGATTACTGTGGAAATAGATTGCGGTTTCCTGTTTTGTAGGTTTTATTTATCCTGCTGTTCCCACCCTGCTACTTCAGACAGAGCTATGTGAATGCCTGCAACATTATGTTTTTTAAGGAACATATAGGCAGAGCCTATATAGTCATGAACATACAGTCACACACTGAGGTTACACCTGACAGGTTCAAGACTGCCAAACACAAATGCAGCCCCATACCCAAGGATTCAAAACCTAACAGTATAACAATATGCAACAGGGGAAGAACCAGAAAAGCAGCAGTTCTGAGGAGGACAAAAAGACAATAAAGATGGGTGCATATTTTTATTCTTACCCTTGGTGATCACAGTAGTGACATCATGGATGAAGCACAGAAAGTCTGACAGAGGATGCATTGCAATCATAAATTAAGGCTTTTAGAACATTTTGAATACAAAGCCTTTTGAAGACAGAAAGCACTAAACCATGTTATTATTCTAAATAATGATAAAAAATGTTCCAATATCCTGCAGAGGTTGTATCGCACAAGCCTTGTGTTAACAACAAAACACAAATCATTTGGTTCGCATCTTACACATTTATTCACATTAAGTAGTCAAAATAATGTTCTTTGAAGAATCCTTATCAACTCAAAAATAAGTCTTTAATTAACTGTGAAACTGTAAGAGCGGTTCTTCCTTTTCCATCTTTATAGATCTATGTTTCAAATACACTTTCTTTTCAGATGGCAACAGATTTTCTCATTGTGACTGAGCTGCAGCACAAAAAAAGTGCAAGTGTTTTGACCACTGCAATTTGATATTCCACATTGCCCTGTTATGTCAGAAATCATCCTCATAATTTGTAATCTGTCTAGGACTATTTTTGTAAAACCCTTTCGACACATGGTTTCTTACTGGTCTAGTTCTTTCTTTGGTACTATTTCTACAAGACTGACAGTATTTATTTCACCATGGTTAGGTAACTCTTCTCATAAATATGGAGAATATATGCTGATTCCCTAAATCGACATTGACAATCCATAATATTTAAATAGAATTCATATCACCGATTTTCACTGTCTACTCAGTGGGCCTGCTGCAAAAAGCACAGGATTCAGAATAATTAGCATATAAAGCTACTCTTGTCATTTTGCTCCACTATTTATATTAGAAATCATTACTGTGCCATCATATTTCAGAAGTAGCAATGCAGAATTTGGATTTGACAATGATTCAGGAATGAGCCAGCCAAAAAATTATCTGCAGAGACCCACAGACCTTTCTGTAATATCTGCCCAACCTGGGCATCATTCCAAATGACTGTATTTTTATGTCACTCAAGAGTGCTGCCTGCAAGTTGGAGTGCCAGCTGATCTGTATTGCAAATGATACAAATTGTTTCATTCATACCAGACATAATTCATCTCAATAAATTCAAAGGCACCAAGGCACCAAAGACCAGACCCAGCTCAATGGGGCTGTGAGGGAAGATGGGGGCCAGGCCTGCAGCAAATGGACATAGCACTTCTATGCAGGAACTGATAGATGCAAACAATGCAGGCAAATCTAGGCAACAGATCAGACCATGGAGCTTCATCAGAGATTTTACATATAAGGAAGAAATTCTTTATGATGAACGTGATGAGACACTGGCACAAGTTGCTCAGAGAAGCTGAGGCTGCCCCATTCCTGGAAGTGTTCAAGGCCAGGTTGCAAGGGCCTTTGAGAAACCTGGTTTGGTGGAAGATTTCCTTGACAATGGCAGGGGGTTGGACTAGATAAGCTCTAAATGTCCCTTCCAACCCAAACCATTCTGTGATTCTATGATGCTGTTACACCTCCTGTACTGTGAAGGTAGAGATATGCTATATACTTCTAGGATAATCCCAATTTAAGAGGTTGCTGCTACCCGTGGTCTATCTAGCCTTCTTGTTTCATTCTCAGTCTGGAGTTGTAACTCATCATCCTTTCAGTTGTGTTTAGCTATCTGCAATGCTGAATAGTAAACTGAACAATGAATACCTGTCTTTTAACTTACATATACATTTTTTTTATATATATATTTACACACATACATACATGTATTCTGGGGGATTTTTTTTATATAGATCATTTCAGATTGTGAAATGGCACAACTAAAGGGGTTGTGAACTGCCATGTCTGCAGGTGCTTCCAGAGAGAGACAGGATACTGGCTTTCCAGCTAGAAAAAACATCTATGCAATCAGTACCTTATCAGCAACATGCCAAGAAAATGAGAGATGCAGAAGCTAGGAACAACTTATCAGAAGAAGAAGAGATAAGGCTTCTTACAATCAGAACTGCTGGAGAAGGAAGACTTGAAGTTTCTGAAGAAGGAGACTTCAGTCTACTCCTTAGACTAAGATCAGAGAAACAGGTCTCATTTGTGCACATTCTTGTAAACAGAGATGTACCCCAAATATTCCTAACCTCTGTTTTCAGTTTGCTTTGTTTGATAGCACAGCTGAGAATTAGTAACATCTAGGAGCTTTTTTAACCATAACTCATTGAAAAAGTTAGGTATATAATAATAATCTCTACCTGATCTACACCACTGCATTGTTTTTTTGGTGCCACTACTCAGCAGGAAAAGAATTCCTCTCTCTTTTCTTTGTCCTAGATCTTATCATTACACCGTAATATTGCAGGCTCGGTAACAGTCCTATGCACAGTAGCACAAGAAGTAGTGTTACTGCTAAGACCTTTTAAACATACCATTCCTGGAGAAGCCATTTCCTTTGGAATATATGTGATTGCAAATTGTATACAAGAGGTTCAACTACTCTGACCAATTTCAGCAGAGCAAGGAGATTAATCTCTCTCTTTTCTACAGTAATTCCTCTGTGTCAAAATGCTGGCACATTATAGCTTTGGACAGAAGTGTTGATATGATGTACCTATACTGCAGCAAAGAGAGGGTTTCACTTTTCAGTGCAACCAGTCTCACAAGGACTGTATTTACTTAACAATTTCATGAAGATAAACATAATGAACAGAGACCTCTTTTCCTTGGTAAAACTTCTGTAAGAATGGTATAATAAGCCTAGGACGTATTAAGTACTCTCAGCATCTCCATCTGCCCAAGTCAACTGGAGCTTCCAGCATCCAGCACTACACAAGAATTTCACAGTATCTTAAGGCATTCATTCTGCACAAACCAGCCTCAGGTTGAATTCTTACTTAGACAGAGCATCACCTATACCCCTCATCATTAAGACTTCTACTATGGCTTTGAATTATATGATGTTCAAAATTTCAAAACTGTGAAGTATAGAATTTACAAATTCAAAAAAAAAAAAATCCAAAACCAATGAGGAATGTTCTCATGGATCTGAAATCAATCAAAATGTCCACCTTTTCAATAGGAGGGTTGATTTATTAATGCAACTTTGTTTACAGTAAATTAGGAGCATAGAATGGCTGCTTTCTAGCTGGGTGGCTCACAGCATGTACTGGTGCATGGGGTTGTTCCTCCCCAGGATCTTCTGGAAGATGGTGTCGAAAGTCTTCCTGTAGTCAAGCTAGACCACATCCACTGCTCAATCTATATATTTCTGCTAGCAAATGTTCTGCTGAAGTTGATAATAGGCTATTTCCTATTCAGATGCCCAGGGAAAACACAATGTTCTCGCTTATTGAAATTTCAATCTGGATTACATGGAATTGGCTGATGGACCAAATTTGTTTACTAGGATGAAGCTATAATGAAATCGGTCTTTACAAACTAAGTTGGACCTACTCCTTCTCACTCCAAAAGGTAATTACAAGGCCTGGTAATTAACTGTTATTTCTATTCATACAAATGGAAATTGCTAGCGTTTTGAGCTTTTTCCTGTTTTTTGTAGTTTTACAAATGGAAGGCAGACAACTTCGTATCCAAGAGAGATCAGAGGCATATACTTGCCAGAGCTCTCGTCTTGTATATCATATTTTCTGTGTTCCAGCTAAGCTGATTGCCTTTCTCTCTGTTGGCATTAGTTTACATTTCACTTTCCCCATCATGTTATGATACACCACTGTGGCCAAAGGGAAACACCAGATTCCAAAGACTTGTTCAGCTACTCGTTCAGCTTTTTAAAATATTTGATATCTGTATCTTATAACAAAGATCATAGATGATAATCTTGTTCTGTTATCTTGTTTATTCATTCATAGCTATATAGTCAATGAATTTCCTACTTTGTGTAGTTCCATCTTGTGTCCTGCAAGGGAACTTATTGTTTTTTCCATAGTAGGTAATTATTTACTGTTTGCTATATGTTTGTTAGTTTGCTGGCTTTTTTTTTCTTGCTTCATTACATACTACGATGTGTGTCCCACTTAAAAAAAATAATGGTAATTTTAAGAAACATTTGAAAAGGGAATGGAAGCCCTACAGCTTTTTTTATAATTTGCATGTTGGTACCTTGCATTTAATCCAGTGGATGCATTCTTGCCTTTATTGTTATTTGTATGCATTTGCTGAAGGAAAAACATGGGATTTTGCTTGCTATTCCAGGTCACCTCTGGGTAATATGCTATTGGGTAATTTAGCCTACTATTAAATTTAGATTTATATATATACTTTACTTATATGCATCAGGAATAATTTCAGAATTAATTGCATATGTTCATATAGTAAAACTGTCTTTAGCCTATACAGGGAATGAAGCTTTGCCAAAGGCGGTATTTTCAAAATAACCATTGTAAAGCTTATCTATATGGGCACAGAACCAAGACAGACACACCCACTGTATCAGCCAGACCATGCAAAAAGCACCATCATCATTATTACATTTCAACAGCTTTGTTTACTCTATGAACTCTGCTAAACAATTACAAATGGTTACAGTGGAGGATGGATGGATGGATAAACGGATGGATGATGAGTCTATAGATGGACAGCTTGTGGATAATGGGCAATACTCATCTATAATGGAGCTTAGACAGCATTTTAATAAATATAGTATGCAGAACCTGTACATTTCTGAAGAAAGCGAAGAAAATAATCGTCTGGCATATTGTCATAAGTCTGTTGAGGTGGAACTGAATGGAATGGTATAACCGTCATGCACTGGGCATACTGTGACAGGTTATAGACAGTTGATAAAATGAAATTTTAAATAAAGCAGCAACCTTGTTCTATTGTATCCTGCAATTAAAGCCATTAGGCAAAGGAAAAACCATTTTGATTCCACCTTTATGATTCTGGATAGTATCTCCTCATTGTGCTGATAAAATCTAATGTGTTATATATTTCACCATGACAAAATATAATTGATGTCAAGAACAGGTTTAAATTATTGCTTGTATAATGTATGCTTTTAGCAAATCTGTATTTATTATTCTAAAACTCCTGAAACTTGTTCTAAATTACCATGAAATGCATCAGAGTGGAAGAAAAAGATTTGCCAATGACAGAACCAGTTATTTGGGAGATTCCAACTTTCAAGCCAATTTCGCAATACTTTCAGCTATCTTTTTATTTTTTTTAGGGGGAAGGAGGATAAAAGGAATAAGGGAAGTTAAATACCTGCTAGATTTATAAAACTAGATAGAAGATGGCTATAAAGAGTGTTTCATATAAGAGCAATAAAAAGTCAGATGCATGTCATTTAATGAAAACCACATTTTTTAAAGAGTAATAGGTTATTTTTAAAAGAGTGAGATTTTTATAACCAATAGCAATGTAAAAAAAAAAAAAAAATCAAGCTACTGCAAAACTAGACAACGCATTCTGCATTCTTAGTGCCCAGCAATGACACGTTATCACTCAAGCTTAACCACTGGATCATTAACCATGCAGAAATGCCAGCTGCATTTGCGTATGCAAGATTAAAAGCTATACATTCTTGCAATGTTCTATATTCTATCATTTTAGTCACTCTTATCTCTCTGTCACTTTCAATGAACTGTAAATTTGATAGTATGTTTACAGATATTCTTCTTCCACTGGCTAAACTATCAAAAGCCTGTATGATGACTGTATCATTTCCTTGGCCTCCTAGGATTACAATGTAAAACATACAATGCCCTAAAATGAATCTGCACAGAATACCTACTCAACATATTTCGCAAAGTTCTTTTGTCTCCCGTAGAAAGACATCCCCATACCTCTCAGACTGATTGCTCTTGACTAGAATAAACAAAATAACACAGAAATTCAACACTGACCATTCCCACATGGAACAGTGTTTCAGAGTGGGCTGGACTGCAAAAGCAAATGAAGGGAAAGAGCTGACAAAAAGAAAATTTGAGAAATCTCCAAATCCTCTAAATGCAGTAAGAAGTAGTCGGTTTAGAGATCAATACCCACATATTTTTTTATATTCAACGTATGAAGTCTACTGATTTAATAGCTGCAACAGTTCTATACAGTACTTGTTTACAGTTTAACAGAAATCTCATAGGCTCTGCCATGATCTATACAACCACATGAAAAACATTTACAAAACACACAAACTGAAGTATGTTTTACCACTAATTCCAATGTTTGGCTCCTGAGCAACTCAGAAGTTCAGAACTACATAGAGAGGAATTAGCCCACTATGTCTTACCCAGGATATTGAAATTGTTTTATTCCATACATACTTTTTGGGTTTTGTTTTTTTTTTTTTCACTTTACCCTAGGATATTCTGTGGAGGCAATCCCAAACACCTAGGTTCACAATTTACTGCCTCTGCAATAAGGGACAGCAATGACAAATGAAGAGTAAGTTTAGTATCCCAGGTCGCAGGAAAGCCAGAGCCTAGCACAGCCAAAACAATTAGACTCTTGAGAGTGTGAGCCATCATTTTCAGATACTGTTGTGTGAAACAAAGTACTCTCCCACACAGATCACCCCTCTTCTCCTTAATGACCAATTACAGGACCAACCAGAGCAATTCATTATCTGGAAAACAGATAACAGAAGGTATTTAAACTAATGTAAGTTTCTTTTTAATCAAATTTAAACTTGGGAATTAAAGAATCAGAGCTATACTGTGAGGCAGATTCACAGACCAGCAGAGAAATCTCCAGAGATCACACAGATAGCCCTTGTTTCAGCAAAAAGCAAGAAAGAAGGAAGTCTAGTGACCACTACGAAGATTTAAGGGCTAAATTTAGCCTATCATGTGCAGTGCAGAATAATGAGAAATCTGTGAAACACGAGGGAGAACAACAGGCAATCAGATCTGTCCAGTACACGTTCATCAAGTTAATAACAGGACAGGTGCTATTTACTAATAAAATGTTTATGGTCTAATATTTTATATGTGCCAAAATATACACCTGTTTAATCACATTTAGATCGGCCACAGAAAAGAAGCTCATTGCTGCCTACACATACAACCGACAACCTATCTTCAGCTTCCCTTTTATGATTAAAAAGCAGTGTAATGATGATTCTAAAGACAGCTTTTTAGCTTATGTTTAAAAAATCATGTTCATTCATTTTGAAACATTTTGTAAAATGTTTTAAATTTTGAAAGATAATTGTTAGCATTATTGAATCTCTATTTCTTATAATCAGTAAACTTCATGGGTTAACAAAAGAGAAGCTCCATGTCCCAAGAAGGCTGCAGTAAAGGTTATGCATCTTCAGTGACTATTAAAGACACTTATGGTCCATGTGGCAAATCAGAGTTCTAGAGAAATGCCGAGGAAAAGAATTATTTTACCAATCACTCTGAAACATGCGAAGCAGAATATTTTGCATTATAACTTAACTGTATTCATGAACAGAATATCAGAAGGTAACAAACAGAAGTTAACAAAATTTAACCTACTTAATTGTTTCCCACATATGTCCAGATCTTACTTTCACTGGATGACCTGATTTAGATTTTGGTTTTTCAAAACTAAAAGGTGTTAAAAGGAATCCTAATCAAATAGATACATTGAATAAAACTAATTAAAATATTGACATTAGATGATGCAGCATAAAGGTACATTGTCATTTTAAAACTCGTATTTTGAAAATGTGCAGACTTAAATTCATTGTTCTGTGCATATTTCAAAAGGACCCAAGATCCCTACAGTTAACGTTAGATTTGCATTGCACTGAGTAACAGTCTTATTATTTGGCCTACTCAGTAATAAGGTTAAGAGTTCCAGCTGGGATGCAACTGGACATATTTAATTTCAGGAAGTCTTTCCCTGAATCTTCATGAACAGACACTATGTCCACTCCTCCCATTTCCAGGGTTGTCCTAAAGTCACTGTGATCAGCTCCTTAAAATTAATCAATTCTACATGTTCTTGGTGACACAGCCAGTCCATCCAATTTGCCAAGACTACTTTCTTTCCAGCAAAATCCATATCCTCTGGCACCATCCTGTTCTGTGTATATAATTACATAGAAAATTGTTTGGAAAAGGTGAAAGAAGCAGTATCAGCGTGTCACAAACAAAGATGTCAAGGAAAAAAAAAAGGAAACAAAAGTTGAAAAAAAGAAAGAAAATAAAAAAGCTGGAGGAGGTAAAATTATTTTGCCCATAATGAAAAACTGAATCAAATACGAAGAACACTCACTACGAGGGTGAAAATACTTCCCACGGAGATTCTTCAGCAGAACATGCTAAATTTTGGTCAGAAATTTAAAACAGAAGTAAGGGCATTGACTTTTACCTTCCAAAATAACTTTCTAAGCACAAAATAAAACACTTTTTGAAGGAACACAACAGAAAAGGAAAGAAAGCAAATACTTTCTCTGAAATACATCCAGTCTTTCCAAGTCAGATCTTTGGTCCTTGAGCAGTCTGGTGCCGACAAGAAGCTCCACTACTGTTCCCAGGCTGGGGCCATATTAGGAGACTGCCAGTGGTGATATATAATTATGGAAAAGGGAGAAAATCCAGCTCCTGAAAAAGCCAGACAGATGGCTACTGCCTGTTTGGGCAGGACAGAGCAGGAAGCACTGGGGGCCAATATCAAGTCCATCCCTCTTGGGCTGTCCATAACATCCTCACTGTATCAGAGGCCTCACAGACAAAGATTTTGGCCTGTACTTAATAGCTTCAGGTGACTGGCTATTTAAACGAGGTTAATATCCACAGAAGAATAAGGCAGAAAAACGTACTGCATCTGTTCTGATGTAGACCAGTTTTGTGAAAAGTCAGATAATGCAATAGGACTATTTTTGGCACCTGCAAATATTCTCAAGATTGCAAACTCAATAAAATACAGCTGTTCTTTCCTTTTTTTAATATCCCTATGGACCAGGTAATTCTGAAGGTTTTGAATATTAAATTGTGAAAAGATTTATAAACAATTCAGGGAGTTCTAATAAAATCTCATTAACAATTCTTTGCTAATAAGGAAATATAGTTTTCATCCCCTTATTCTCATGATGCAGTGACAAAGAGAAAAAAATATTGTTGAATGTAATGGACATATCTTCTCTCTCACATTAAGTATTTCAGAATATGAGTTATTAGTGAAAGACAAGGTAAGTTTAGTATGTATCACTGCATTTCCCTATAATTATAGTAAGTCCCCGCTCACCATCATGGAGACATTACAAAGGTAGAAACAGTCAAGTCTGATGAAAAAGTAGTATAAGGAGGTGTCATGGGTTCATCGATTAAAGTGGCTGCATTCATCAGTAGAAGAATCAATGGATTTCAGTGGGGCACATTGTTACAGTTTACGTGGTAGAAAACTGGGCTGGGGTGGGAGATACCTCTATTTTCTGCCAATGTCATCATGTAGCTGTACAGTGTATCATGGTACCTGTACATTTTTATGCACAAAGAATGGCTCCACTTCTGCACCTGGAGTTGCTTTTCCAGCAGTATTCCCCTGAATGAGAAACCCTGGACATGCTGGCTGCAGCAATGCATAGCCTGAAGGTGCCTCAGTCTACTGGTTTTCATGCCAGACACTGATTGATGGTGGATCTGCATTAGGCAGTGCTGGCATCTGCCACTGGAGAATTGATTGCAAGAGGGGAGAGAGCCCTGGAGCTGAGGCAAGCAGACAGGGAAAGCAAGGTGGAATCAGGACAGTGAGTCTCATGCAGGTATGTGTTTGAGGAAAAACTGCTCTGATCCTTAACAAATCCAGAGCTGAATTCTTCAAATGTCCCTGCTGCCAAAGTTTTGCCGTGCTGCATCCAAGCAGAGAGTGTATATGTGTGAAATATATCAGACATGCCCATTCCCTGTATTGATCCATTTTTTTTTCACACTGCTAACTGGAGAGTCTTGGAAATATTTCTTGAAATGTAGTACAATATATCTTTAGAAGAGCATAGCTGATTTTCCATTGCCTTGTATTTCCTATGATTAAGTATGTTTAAAATACTCCCGAATCAAGCATTTTACAGATAGAAAAGTCTTAAAAGCTTAAAAGACTATAAAGCCTGGGAAATGATAGAAAAATCAATCCAAATGATGGAGAATGCATGGCTTAAGAATGCAAACTTTAAAGAAATCTACTGTAAGAAGAGCTGTGCTTATACATCCAAGGCAGAAGGCCAGGTAGTTTGTGCAAACTGCAAGCCTGTTTCTGTACTCCAAAGGGAACCTGAACCAAAATAAAGTTTGGAGTGCATCAGTTTTCAGCATAAATGCTAAAGAAGCAAGAACTCAAAAATAAATGTTCTGTCTAGAATTATCCAACTAAATAGGTTTACGGATTTCTCAATATATTCATAATTCATTGGGATTTCAACATTTTCAGCAGTACATTTTAAATGCTCCTGTGATCTTTGAAGGACCAGGCAAACAAAATCCTCTTAAATAAGAAGACAGCTGCTGTTTAATACGGTTTCTGAAATCACTAAGTGAAACTTTTTTTTTCCTGTGCTAGCTAGAACATCTTATAACAGCTTTCCTCAATTCACTCCTAGGGCTTTGGGGTTGAGAAGTTTGCTATTTTTTTAAGCATATCTTAAGGAAAGGAAAGACTTGCCAAGTTCTCAGATTTGACATACTGCTGTACTTTGCAAAAGAAATGATGATATTTTTTGACACACACACATAACGAGGCCACATATTTAACAAACTTTGCAGGCTCAACATTTAACCCTAAATGTTTTCAGAGGTCTCACTAGGCTTACACCTAGACAGGGACATAGTACCTCCAGTTTCTGCTGTCACGAGGTACTGAGTAATCTTTATCTTACTGAATATTTTCTGATGTACCTATTCACAATAGTGCCTGTAAATATACTTTGATTAAAAACGTGAGTGTGACACAGAAGACAGGCTGTTCTGATTTCTACCAGACATAGATCTCCTCCTTCACTGGCTAGAATACACTGCAGTATTACGAATATAATCCTGAACAGCAATAAAATGGCAAAAAAGCAAGAAGAGAAGCTGGCAAACCCTGGGGCTCTATGTCTCTACTTGTATGCAGCAATCAAATTATTTAGTTCCCAAACAGGAAAAAAGGCATTAAATGACAGGAAGTAATGGTCTGTCCAGTGCAACTTCTTTTCTAAAGCAGTAGCCACTTGAGGCATTAAAGAAAAGTGTACATGATATCAGGCAATTATAAGTTGATAGCTTTCCAAATCAAGGCAATCAGCCTTTAGAGGACAGCTCAAGAGAAATTGCACCTATTAACTTTAAGAGCTACCTTAAGACCTAAGCAAGGGTGGGTTTTCTTAGCCCTGTTAGGAGTACTTAGGGCTTTGCCTTTTTCATACATGAGCTTTGATCTTAAGCTCTGGCTCTCAGGAGCTAGGCTGGGGAGCCACAAGAGCTGCCATCAGTGAACACAGGCATACCTAAAGCCAAGTTTTGGCTGCAGTGACCTATAAAACAATTCACATAACTTCTCTGCTGAGGGGAGATAAAATAAGAAATTAAGTCAAATTCTTTCTGGCTGGCAATTGGTTAATACTGGTAAAGGAAGAAGCTACTTCAGCCTTTATTTAACTGGAACACAGCAACTCTTTCTGTGTAGAGCCAATAAGGAAGAAATTGAGCTTTCAATCTTTTATCCAATATATGTATTTCTAGTGCTACTATCACTGTGGTATCCATGCACATTTTAAGGCACATTTCATCATGTATACTCCCCACTACAAATGTCAGCATTCAAGAACATTGCACGGCTTTGAAACCATGCCTGAATGATTTACTTGTAGATATTACCTTACTCTCAATATTTTCTTTTCCTTAGAAGCAAATGTTTATTTCAAATTTCAACAAAGGATTTTTCAAATGGAGACTCCTAGTTAATTAGAATTAAACTCAAGTATTTGGGCCTGATCCCAATTTCATTTCAAGTGGATTATTTAAACTAACACTGCTTTGCACTGCTGAAGTGAGCCTTTGTGTAAATGAGAAGCAGACTCGTATTTCTGTCTAATGATATATTCATTACACAGTATATTCTGACATTTTAGATTTCTACATTGAACAAAGAGGCTTCCTGCTCTTTGCTTTTAATGCAGTACGTGAAGCAGTATGTGAAAGCATGGAAACTGTGTATGAAAAATTAAACAACTGCAGCTTTTTATGACAAATAGCAAGATACAGTTGAAAAGCAGGTACATGGTATGACTTTTACATTACTGACATGCATTTCTAGTGCCATATGCTGCAGACTGCTGAAAAACATACTGCTTTCTTTCGGGACATTACCTTGTTTTGATGGCAAACATGACTTGACAGATGCCTCAGCAGAGGAACTGAATGGTATCTGACCTTTCTGTGATATGTCATTTCTAGAAAGCTTTGGTGCAGGTGCTCCATCATGGAATGCATAACAGGGATACACACCAGAGAATGACATGATTCAAAACCTTTTATCTGTTTTTTGACTTTCCTGCATTATATTTGTTTTAGAGCATGCAATTTATCGGCCTTTGTAAAATGAGATGCCAAATCTTAGGATATAAGGTTTAGGACTGCATTATCCTAAAGATTTGTATCTATTCTACTCCAGGGAATAATCTCTTAGGTTTGTTTTTAGTTACCCAATGATTTAATTTAGGCAAGACTGGGCTTGGGTCTCAATTACTACACTTCAGACACTACACTTCAGACAGAGATGGATAACTTTAAACACCTTTAAGGGTCACTTCATTTGGAGCTGCTCTAGGCCCCATCTGCCTGCTGTAAGCAAATGCAGTGCAAAAGCATTTCACATCTCATTTCCAAAACCACAGTATATAGGGAGTAGCAGTACAGTAGTGCACCTATGACCATACATCTCCACACACCTTAACCCAGTCCTAGGTTAAGCGCCAGTAATCAAGATGATTAAAGACACACTGTAGACTACACCTTCACTATTCACATCCACAAAATAGATTGTCTCTTCTCTTGGTGACATCTCCGACTCTCTTGAAATCAAATTATAATAGCATGAAGAAGTTCAAAGGTAAAAGAATAAGTCCACTCTTGCTGTTAGCCCTGTACACATTGGCCTAAATTCTATTCAGACCATGTATATATTCAAGGTGCTGAAGAGGACATAATTACATGGTTTTGTTTTACCATGTAAAATAGATAATTATGGGTAATTCACAGCTCAATTAAGTTGCAGGATAATTAGTGCTAGAAGTAAGAAACACTGCCTGGAGATTATGGGGTAATCTGAAAGCAAGTCAAATGACTCACACTAGCACACTCTACTTACTGGCTACTTGTTAGACATATGCCTTGATCAAAGCTTAAAATATTAAGAAAAGAGTGTCATACCTTTATTATTATTAAGAAAGGGTAGAGAGAGAAAAATAGTCCAAGAGATAATAGCTCTTCCAGAGTTATTAGATCCCAATCTTTTTATCTATAATATTCCTACATGAAGTACACCACCCCCATTGAAAAATGCTCCTGGCAACACGTATAAGAAAAATTGATGTCTCAGAACTGGCTTTCTAAAACTTTCAAGCTCAGGAAGCACCCTACATCACCATCTCCAGCTTTGTAACATGGTCTACCCTCTTGGCTTACATGAGAAAGCAAGGCAGAAATTGAGCTGTGGGTTGGTAGTTGGCATGTCCCTGGAATGCTCAACCAGGGCTTCCAGAGCTGGCATTACAGCCAGATAGACTTTTCAGGTCTGCAGTAGAAATGTCACAGAAAAGAATCACTCAAAGGCTCTACACAGATTTAGCCTACAGAAAAATACCTGCATAGACACCTGAATATGGAAAAAAAAAAAAGGAGCAGTGGTCAAGCCTGTTTTAAAAGTCTGGACTATATTATTTAGACATGTCTTTTAAATTAACAAAACAGATTGCAGGAAAACTCTAAAGGCTGTGCTGGAAATGCATATGCAAATAAAATCAATCTGGTTTTATCTGACTGCAATTTCATTTGTGCAAATCAAATCCTATAAGTGAGCGTGGCCATATTCGCTCCTTTTGATGATGTACTTCAATTCTCATATAACAAAGTTGAAGGAAAGACTATCATGCTTTTGCTAAAGAGGTGTGCATTATAGAGCCTTTTACAGTGAGGAGGTTTTTGTTACTTGGCAATAAACACATTTAAAATGCATGTCCATCACACTGCAATTACTATTGCTACTATGGTTTTTTTCAAAAAAAAAAAAAAAAGATTATATGCGTGTACATTTCATGCTGTGTAGTCCAATTGCACACAAATTCGTCTACCTAAAGAGAAAAACACCACTCACCCTTGGCAAATGGCCTGGGCAACAGCTGCTAAGAAAGGCCTACCAGTGTAAGCAGCATGAGAGAACTGAATACCCAGAGCCACCTAGAAGGACATCTGCAGACATCACCAGCTGATGCAGGGGGAAAGAGTGAGTTCCTGGCCGGGGTTGAACCATCACACACTGTCCTGGGTTCAGCAGTAGCACTCATTTTTCTCCTTCTTAGTAGCTGAGCAGTGCTGTGGTTTTGACTTTCGGCCTCGGAACAGAGCTGATAACACCGGTGTTTTCAGTTGCAGCTCAGTAATTACTCTGACCAAGACATTTCTGATCCTCACGCTCTGCCAGGGAGGAGGGGAAGCCGGAAGGAAGCAGAGACAGGACACCTGACCCAAACTGACCAAAGAGGTATTCCATACCACAGCCCATCATGCGCAGTATATAAACTGGGGGCACTTACCCAAAAGAGCTAGATCCCTGCTTGGGTCGGGCTGGGTATCGGTCGGCAGGGGGTGAGTGGTTGTATACTCTTCCCTTGTTACTTCCCTTATCATTATTATTATTGGTGGCAGCAGCAGTGGTTTGTGTTATACCTCAGTTACTGGAATGTTCTTATCTCAAACTGTGGGAGTTGCAACTCTGGGAGCGGGGGGAGGAAGGGGAGGGAGTGAGCGAGTGGCCACTCTTGGTTGCCAGCTGAACATAAACCATGACATGCACTCTGCCAATTATTCTTGTGTACAAGTCAGGAGTTAACAGGGGACAGGTACAATAGACAGCTCAATAGACAGTTTGTATACAGACAGCCTCTTGTGGACGCTAAAGACAGTTAAAGCACAGAGGGATACGGGCTGTTGCTCATCAGCTGACCTCAGGAACTGGGCCATCATGTTGCAGACGTGTTTAACTTATCACTATTAAGACAGAAAAACTTTCATGACATTGAGATAGCTTTAGATCAGAAGTTTTTGTCCCTACATCTTGGAGGCAATCAAGATCTAAATGTAATTTTCACCTCTCTGACAGGGAATTACAAATCCCTCCATGTGCAGAAAACTGTGTCTCATGGGGTTGCTCTTGGTCTCCCACACAGATGGGAAACCCCAAAGGACCTGGTGAAAGCACAGCCTGCAGACTGTGGAGCCAATCCCAGCAGTGAACTTGTTATATTTAATTAGCCTCATGGTTGTATTGAGAGAGTTAACAGTATTTTAATAAATTGCCATTGTACTCATGCTGTTTTAAAATGATAGCATCTAGCATCCCAAGTTATATCTGAGAAGAGACCCTCCATAGAGTAGACTCATTAACAGCACTGTTGCAGTGAAGAACAGTGCCCTTTACTTATGTAACCACGTGCAGTCTTCTGACAGTTTGTCAAGCACATGATAAACCAAAGACTTTTTTTAACCCAAATTTCAAGGTAATTTAAAATGGGCCACTGTAAGTACACTGCGCATTCAGAAACTGTTAGCATGTCTCCATTAAAATGACCACATACATCACGTGATATCTTGCTGCCTTCCGTATACCCAGTTGTCTTACTTCAGTTCCCTCAATGTACAAAAATTAAAAGTTGAGAAAAGAAGTTTTGCACATTTCCACAAGGATGAAAGCTGCCTATGCAGAGAACACTGGGGTTAATAATAAAAGACCTTAATACCATTAGTCTGGAACTCACAAAAATAAATGGTTATTGCTTCAGTGTAGCAAATGGCATCATTATAGAGTATTTATGCAGTTTCCTGAAATACACAGACTTTCTTGAAAGAAATTAACTTCACAAACTGATCTATGTTGCTCATACATTATTGTGGGATGGCAAAGGAAGCAATATTTTATGAGCCTGCATGATATTAATAAAATGTTGCTTTCCATCCCTTTTTCTCTATACAAAATTAGAAGAAACAGAACTGCCTGAAATAGCCTAAAAGCATCAGCCTTGAAGATGCGTGATGGAGAAGCCTGTACATCATGGGGCCAGAAATGTGCTGTTGACAGTGCCAGCAGCTCTGCAATGATACTTGTGTGGACAATGCTTGCAGATCTCCTGTTTGTGGCCTATGCAAGGAATAAAAGGGCGGTGCTTGAGGACAACACATTTGCAATAAACAGTGGCAAATGTTGCCCCCCAAGCCAGCTCTATCAGCCAGACATTCACATATGGCAGAGCTATTATGGTGACAGCAAAATGCTCTGTGTGGCTGTGCACATGTGTGATGAACGGAAGCAGGTTTCTGCTTGTCAATAATCTTTCTCATCCCTTACACTATTTAGTAAGGTATACACTGCCAACCAAATTCAGCCGTGATTGCTTAGACTGGTAAAAAGCATGGCTGTTCTGGCATGTGCTAAATAGGAAGGAGAAAGAAAGGCATGCTTGATTCAACAGTTTTATGTACATTTAACACAACTGGCCTGCATCTGCCTGTCCTGATCTAACTGCAACTGGACACAATGACATCTCCTTCCCACTAGCCTCGAAACAGAAGCTGTGACTCCTTCAGGACAACAACTTGCATAGTTGCCTTCTAATCTGGGCTAGTGATCCTGGCTGTCTTGCCTATTATAAACAGTTAAAAATTCTGAATACAAGTAATACTGTTCACTTTGAATCAAGTGGATTAAAGAGTCAACCTAAATCCCTGAGCCAGGAGGGCAGGATGCGTTTGGTAGGGGGGAGAGGGACCATCCCAGCAGCTGTCAGAGGTACCACCCAGAGCAGCATGTACCCACAGCCTCCTCTTTGTGAATACAGCCTTCTTGTGGATTGCACCTGCTCAGGGAGTTTATTTGCTAGATTGGGAACACCTCCCAAAGCACTTCCTGAATCTGAGTATCTGCACCATTACAGCCTGATGCAGAAAATCAGTATAAGCCTTGCAAAATTACAGCTTCAACTGCATTTCTCTCAAATTGGCAGAATCAGTGAAATTCAGCAAACTCCATCAATCCTATCTGTTTTCTTAGCTTATTTTTCCTGTTAAAAAATCTGAGTGTAGCTTCAAGCTTTCTACTCACTCACTTCCTTCACATCACTACTAATTACCATTTACCATGACCCTGTCATTACAAACGGAACCAAAGACCTAAGGGAGAATTTGGCACGTATATATTACATCCAACAACCTCATTTCACTTTGAGAAAGGCAGTTGTCTCCAGGATTCTACAGAGAGACTCCAACTACCATCTGAATGTGCTGGAGCCAGGGCATAGAACATACCGTTAAAAAAAAAAATCAGAGATAGATGAGCAAAGAGAGAATTGGTGTCATTCAAAGAACAATTTCTTTTTCTCTGGATGAGCTTGTCGGCAAAAAACTTACACACACAGCACTTTCCTGCCTATCGATGAGACAGGTAACAGCAGTGATATCTCTGACAGAGTAACTTAATCTTAAATCTTGAAAAAATCTTAAATGACCCAATGACAGTTCTTGCTGGCTTGCAGGTACCTCCTAGGGTAGGCATGAATGCTTTTTGTTTTCCTCAGCTAACTTTCCCCATTAAGCCATCAATCTTGCAGCCTTATGACATTTAACAGCTTGCAGATTACCAATGGAAGCAATATTTTAGGAGTTTGTATGACATTAATCAAGTGTTAATTAATAATACTTGAGAATTTGTACTCCCTGTTGTACATGTGCTTTTTAAGCACTTATTGTAAAGGCAATGACCTATCTCACACATCGCATCTTGGAAATCAGGAAAGAGTTTGAGGTTGGCCCAGGAGGAAAGTGGCTGAGTCCCTCACTCATATAGTCCTTTGTTGAGTCCCTTAGTCCTCACCACAGTCAACAGTTTTGATCTCTGGTACCTGGTAATACCTGGCCACTAGGCAGGGCAGTCAGCAGGATCAAGGGCGCTGATGAGCCAGAGCTTGCTGAGGCCAGCTGAGGGGCACTGCCTCCCAACAACAAGCTTTGCAGGAAAGTCACATAGATGTTCTCTTGGATCCTAGTTTTCAAGTTTCCAAAAAGGACATATTACTAAACACCTTTAACCTTTAACAAAAATAAATCTGAAAAACCCACAGGACTCAGCTGTCAGCTGCCCATGATAGCAGATCACTGACTGGAAAGATGTTCTTTTTATTAACGACTGGTTTTTTTTTAAATGTCTGCAAATTGAGGAAACAAGAAGGCTCAAGCCTTCAACAGCAATTACTGGATTACTCTGCCAGTATCATCCAGAAAAAAATAAATGGCAGATTTGTTCTGCTGCATGTTTTATAATATGCAAAACCAAGAAATTCCTTAAAGTAAATACAGTGTGGTGCTTCTTGCCCATGAAAAGGTATTCAATTTCAACATAATTTCTATCATGATGACTTTTGATGGGTTATTTTTGTTTTCATCACACCATTAGTAAAAAGAGATACCTCTTTAGCTCTAATTAGACCACTATCATAGACCCCATTAATAATTCAATAACCCCTTTATCTATTTTCTTCCCCTTCAGAGCTCTTCAATCAGAGCTTATGCAGCAGGTTGCATTTGCTTTGAAAATCCATTAGCCTTCCGCTTCACTTGTGGGCTTTCCAAGGGACACAAATGGATAGATATGCAATTTTATTTATTTATTTGTTATGCTTTTGCTTTTAGGCTAGATATAAAATGATGGTGGCAGCGGTGCGGGGCGCAGGGAAGGGGCACGTAATAATCTCTGGTGTCATAGCCTTACAGCTTAATTTGTCATCTTATTTTTCACATGCAATATTCTGACATCATTGATCACCTGAATCTGTTAAACAATTTTTTCATGAGGCTGACACACTGCCCCAGTGCTTGCATCTATCAACATCTGCCTGATTTATTGGCTTAATAACAGGAAATCATTTCGTGGCCCAGCTCTATTTTGCCTGAACACTGACCTGTGACCTTAATTTGCTGCCTTTTGAGATTCTTTGTTCTCCCGTAACAGGTAGCTCACTAATCAGCAGAAGCAGCTTTATAAATTTAGATACATACTTAACTGAGATCTAGAAATATGAATGTTTATATTAGTTCTTGTTGGAAAAGTATAATCAACCCAGACTAAACAGTACTACTGAAATCAAAGGCATGCTTGCAGAAAGGATAGGGTTTAGCACAGTTTTAATATTTCATGTCTTTCTCTGCTCTTATTTCAAAACATTGACAAACAGATGTTATGAATTTCTGAAATACAAGACATCCCTTACTGCTGGTCTTTAAAACAAAATCCAGAAGGCAATATCAGTCATTTTCTCTGTTAGGCACCAAAATTGAGACTAATTGGAAAAAAGGCAGTGCACATTAAATCAGAGGCAGTTATCTCAGGTTATGATAAAATTTTGCTACTTTTGCACAACAGAAAACTAATTCAGAACATATCCTTACATTTTATTTAAATAACAATAAAAAAAAATGCTTTGCTGTAAGAACATTTTCAGCCTTCTTAGCCCTCCATCCCCTGACCAGTAGCGCACATAATATTGCCAACATTTTTCTTCAGCTATTTGGAAAAGACATACTAGTGTTTGGTAGTCCCTGAAAAAGCACTCTGTTGAGAATGGCTTGAAAAAGTGATTTATGGGGTGGGGGTATGGACCTGCTCCTGGTGAGAGTGCTTTTTTACAGCTCTGGTTTCTTCCCATCTCTCACTGCTGTGCCCCTAAGCTACATTCAAAGTGGACACAGTACAAAATAACCTGGGTTAAAGCAGGGAGCCAACACTCTTCACTGGCAGTAAGAAAGGGGCAGAGTAAGGTAAGTTATTTTCCCACATGCATTTGGAAGACTGGAAGAACCATGTGAAGAGACCATGAAACCTGTGTGGCAGATCTAGCCCTCTAATATGTAGGCAACCTGTGAAAAACCTGGGAAACTAAGAGAAAAAGTCATCCTCCACTTCAAGATGAGGTTAAACTCTTGTAAATCCCCCCAGGAAGAAAGTAGTTCTAGTTTCAATGATGCAGAATTTCTTCTCTAACAACTTCAGAGATCTTAATCCAAGAAAAACAATAATTGACTCAATTATTTCAGTGGACTTTGATTTATATTGCTCCTATCTAAAGAACAACTCCATGCACTTTAAATGTCTGATAAGCTTGATAACAATAGTAACTGTTTGCCGCACATTAAATATATTTCCAGTGCTAAAAATGTATTTAGTGCTTAAATTTTTATTTAGATTTAAAGGCATGAGAGCAAAATAACAAAGCCTAGCCTGTAGAGTTTATCAAGGGAAACAACGATGATCTTGCCTGTGGATTAGTATCACAGCCAGCAGACCTGAACATACTTTTCATCCCCATGGAAGTCTGGCTGGCATACAGGTCAGAGCTCAAGTCTGGGCATTCATTTGTTACGGTACTTAAAGGGGAAAAAACACTTCTAACAATAACATCTTCAAAATCCTTTTTACAGTTTATTTCTGTAATATACAAGTATCATGTTCATGGTCTGCTGTCAGTCAAATTAAGAGCATGTTATTTAACAAGTGTCCTCTAGACAGCAAAAATAGCTGAAAACATCTTGATTTGCTTCTTTCGGTGTATGTCAATTGTGTGCATAATATTTGAAGGTTAATAGTGTGACAGTGTTGTACCAAACCATGCAAACAATATCTTTCTAACAATGGACAATTTCCCTGTGAAATGGATTGGAAAGAATGTGATAGCATATAGAAGACTATATTAAAATGATGGCCCTTCAAACTGATGAACAGTGGAAATGTTTCTTACTCAAAGGCAGTATTAAAATTAGAAATATCTATCCACAGACATTGTCTTGATAACTCTATACACCTCTGCAAACACATTCACATGTATATTACTCTGTTTGTGAAGTTGTCTATACAGGATCTGCTTAGCTAAGAGCCCGTAATATGAAAAACCTGAATTCTAGCATCAGGAAGGCTGCAGTTGTTCAAGAGAAGCCTGTAAACAAGAAAGCCTATGTCAAATAAGTTGCTCTGTAAGACTGTCATTCTTAAATAAAAACACTATTAGCAAATGAAACTTGCAATACTAAAACAACAAAACATTGCTACAAGATTGTCTTAATCTTAATCGAGATCCCAACCTCTGCACAGTTTTTCTGTACTTAACAGAAACAGAAATATTTTAAGACCAATTAGCAATTATAAGAAGTCTGTCTTGCTCTCCTAAGGATAACTTTTCTACCATCAAAAAAAGCCAAGTACTTTGGAAGAGCTTCAAGGAGCCTTAGTGTTACACTGTTGAGAGAAAACTTCAATGTGATTTTGCTTATTTCAATGCATCTTTATTTTCGTTACAGTGCTCCATATATGTTACTGAGAAATGGCATAAAAGCTACTTTTTCCTCTTCCTGAATATGTAATTACATTGTCCTAAAGATATCAAAATGAAATTATGCTCTTTAAACGCAGAGGCTCACTGAGAGTAACATTTCATTTCTACATTAAAAAAACATTCCACCAGTCACTGATAAATTCTTACATCAAATCTCTAAAAACTCTGCTCCCATATTATGGAAATTGAGGTCCAAACTTGAATGCAGAAATCAAAAAGGAGTTAACCTGTCATTAAAAAAGTCAAGATTTTGGCTATCAACTAAATGCCAAAACAAACTATTATTGTTATTTACAGCAAAGTACATTAGCTGGTGGTCTTTGGAGAAAAGAAACCTATGTTATTCAAAGTAGCTCTCTAAACTATACCACTGCAGAAGTAAAAATTTAAAGTACATTTATTTGTGGGCAGCTGGAAAGAGAAACAATGCTGCTGCTGCTGCTGGACACAACAGCACGAGTAAGCTCCAAACAGACATGCAGGTTGCTGTGATTCTAGCTCAACACTGCTTAGGATGGTCACATTATTAATCAACTGCAAGTGGCCCAAATGACAGTTCAGTGCTACTGGTGACTAAGAAACCAACTGAGGAAATATTCCCGGAATCATAGAATCACAGAATGGTTTGGGTTGGAAGGGACTTTAAAGATCATTTAGTTCCAACCCCCTGCCATGGGCAGGGACACCTTCCACTAGAGCAGGCTGATCAAAGCTGAATATTAGATTTAAAAATTAAATACAATAAAAAAAAAAAACAAAACAAAAACAAAAACAAACAAAAAAAAACAACCAAACTAAACTAGCTTCAAAACTGCAACACAAATCTAAAAATTGAAACTTTACAAGGTGTTTCCCAAAAGATAGCCCATATATTGTACAAGCAGTATTAACAGATAGGTAGAAACAACTCTTTTTTTTGCTCTTGTTCTCCCTGCCCCCCCCTTTTTTTCTCTGTTCCATCAACTGAAATTGAGGTAAACTGTGACCCTAAAAGTTCAAAGGAATGCAAACACAGCACCCAGCTCTCACAGTCCCATCAGCTCCTTCCCCTGAAGGCTCCTACCATGGAGAGAAGACAGAACTGCTTTTGTTGTCAGGTACTGAAGGGAACCAGAGTAAAACCTTGATCTTATGTTGTAAATGGGTTCTCCAAGGGGTGCCTATACTTACAGCCTTTACCAAACATGTAGATTATTAAAAGTGCTTCCACAAAGAGGAGAATGGACATGCTTCAGGAGCACACCAGAGACCAACATATTCCATGCATTATGGGCAAAAGGAGGAGGGGAGAGAAGAGAGCAGCAGTGCAGAGGGGGTTAGCCAGAGAACACTTTAGAATAACTACATAAAGCATAAGAAGAAATTTGAACTATATGTGAAAGGGGAAAGCCTGCTCAATAAGAAGAAGAGAACTGTGATCAGAGAAATGTCATTGATAATGATGTCAACATTTTGGATGTGTAGGAAGGGAGAATAAAGTATTGAAAATGAAATTATAATCTATTGTAAAAAATGCTGAGATTTCAGAAGCAAAGATATAAGAGAATAAGAGTATCAGTAGACAAGAGAGAGGAAAAAAGTGAATAAGCAATCAAAAAAACCAGAGATTTTAGCTGAAGCTACTAGTGAACAACAGTCATAAGACTGCTTAGCTTTAGCTCATTATTGATTTCACACTCAGAAAAGGCCAATTTTTAGTTAATCAAAAACTGTGTATCTTTCAGTATAAAAGAGAGCCATAAAATATTCATAGCTAATTTTCAGAGACTAAAAGGAAAAGAAAGTGAAAGGGAATTGATTTTTTTGAGTATTGACACCCGAGGGCTGGATCACAGACAGATTACAGTGAACCTAGGCCTATACATAATCATGCTTTGTTTCCTTTGCTCCCATCAAGTAAATCCTAACTTTTATTGTGGTTTAGCCCCCATTTGATGGTGATAACACAAAGCCTTTCTAAAGCACTTCATTAAGTAAGCCCAAAGGCCATAGCATAAAAGATCTGATGTTTCCAAACTACTGAATGTGCTTGGTGTGCTACAAATAACAAGATTTTACACTGAAAAAAAAACAGTGCAACACGACTGATACAGAGTAAGTGTGCGCTGTGTCCTTGGCTCTGAACCAGTTCACATGACTCCCTTCACCTCCTCTGACTACCACCAGGAATAAATGAGAAGCTATAAAAGCAAAGCCATTTCTGAGCATCTATAGATTGAAGCGCACTTTTTCTTTTACACTTTTTTGAGTATAACAAATTAAATACTTTTAAGAAATTCACTGTTCCCCCCAACTGTGATAGTCTGGTTTACTTACCAATATGTATTGGTAAGTATGTATATCCACATTTAATTTGTCTTTCTGAGAGAGACACAACTGACCATTTTTTCTTTTCCTTTTCTAGCGCATTGGATAATGTAATTGCTTTTACATGCTGCCTAGGAAAATTCCTCCTTCCTAGTATTTAATTACCATATACATCTAGTAGAATGGAAAAGCAACACAAGGACATGTTGCAAAGACTATGAAAAGGAAGACTTTTTGTAGGGATGCAGAAGAGATCATGTAGGCTTTTTGCAACCCAAAATTGTACTGAAAGTTATAGGACAACAGCAAGCAGGAAGAGAATTGTTTGTTAAAAGCTTTAATTTTAATTTATTCTGTTTCACCCAGACCTGTATTTCTCAATTTGAAAAATTCACAGGCTTATTTAGTGTTTAAGTAAAATCTTAACATAGAGTTTAAAAGCTCTTTTAATGTTTCTTGAATGCTTCTGTTTGCGCAGACACAGCTGTGTCAACATTAGCAAGTGATGCAATGCAATAGGAGCAGATTTACAGAGTGCTGTTGAGAGCTGGGTATGGTAAGACTAGCTTCAGCCTGGCCTGAGTGCCCCCTAGTCACAAAGCTAAGTGTGCTCCAGGAGTGCATCGTCCAGCTAATTTTCATCCAAAAGCAATCTAGTTTACCTGCCTAGTTTACAACAGCACAATTCAAACCCAAAACTGGCATGTCAGACACCAGAAAGAAACTAACTCAAAAGCAAACTCCTGATCCAAACTGAGATGCTGATGTAGCTGCAACTATCAATGCAATCTAGAACTCTTTTAGCAGAAATTTCTGCTTGCTGCAGCAGAAGCTGATGTTCTGGGCACAAACTCATGCTAGCTATGCCTCAACGCAAGGCTGTACAAATCTGTCAAAGCAAAAAAGGCAAAAACCCCTAACAATTCAAGTATATGAATTCCATAAAAGGGCTTTAGATCTGTCATTAGCAAGATAAGAAAGGAAATTCCTAAAAAATAACCCCACCAAATAACATTTGGATTTGAATGCAGTTTCATCATTGCATATCTTGGAAATAAGTGTGGAACATTTTCCTCATCAATACCTGTTATTGGAAGAAATCCTTAAAACCTATTTTCGTCAAAACAAAGAACAATGAGCAATCTCAGTAAAAAACAATAGCTTATGCATTAGTGCTGATCAATGCAGCATTCACATGTGACGGAAAAAACAAGGCAGACATCCAGAATGGGTGTTAATCAGTATTACTGCAAAGTCTGTCTTATCTCATTGCTTAAATAATTCATTTTCAGCTCCCAAAATGAAGTGACAAAATAGACCAATTTCTTGCCATGCTCCATTTACTGCATCACAAAGTTCCAACAGCTCTACTAGCCCACGAGTCTGCCACAGAAAAAGCATTTAAAAAAGAAACGAACCCCAAACCAACTTGTAATATTCCCATGGAAGTCTCACATTGAATGCAAACAGTTTAAAGTGTAAATAAAAACCTTAGGAGAGTCAAACTTTATTTACTATGCAGTGTTTGCGAAGAGCCAAGCTAATCTGTGGGATCCAGCAGCTGAGATTACCAATAAGAAACTAGATAAAGTTGGACTGATAAACTAGATAAATGGCTGACCTCTGAGTATTCCTTATCTGGTGTAAATAGACAAGCTTTCAAGCATATTAGCTTTCTTCTGATCTCAAGAAACAGATCAGAGAGCTGAAGGAACATTGTTGTGCCTCCCAACATCTAGCAAACCACACACAGACCGCAACTATCATCAGTCCTAATACAGATTAGATAAAGAAAGGAAAGTCAGTTCGTAAGAGGGGATAATCCTACAGCAAGCCACGTATTAGAGACTTGTTAGAAGACAGATATATTCTTGACTAACATATTCCCTTATATAGAAATTTGCCATTGAAAAAGTGCCCAAATCATAATGCACTGCACAACTACTTCTGTGATGACTGAATGCTCTCCTTTGTGAATACTGCATTTTCCATAGTAATTTAAGTTTATACCATCATTATGGCATCATTAAATTATGACCTGTATTTTCCTGCACTGCTTGGAAGAAATTAGCACTAGGCTTCTTTGCCTTCTCTTATCTGTCTACATGATTTGACATGTCTTTGTATTAGCTGGACTAGTAAACAAAACCCTGTATGTGAGTAACAGCACAACATCAGAAATCCTTAGTTTTGACTCAGTTCTGACTTACCTACCCTCTCTTTGGTTTTGTTAGTGCTACTTGAAGACCTTAGAATTCAAGTATTTCCATCGGAAAGGTAGCTGCTGAGTTGCACCAACAGTAGGAATTGCTTCTATTTTGAAACTTCATTTTATATAATTGCTTAATAAAATCCACGCTATAGATTGCATACCTATATCACTGACTATTTTCTGTTTACCTGTGAAACATCTTCATTAGCCAGAAATTATTATTTAACTTCAGTTTGTGCTGCTGAAGTTTAAAACAACACACTGGGTAAAAAAGCAGTTTGAACAGGAGAAATGTGGCATCTGTATGGACTATGACCAAATGTGGCATCTGTATGCACCAATGACCAAAGATGCTCTCTGATCTCTGCACCTTAGTCTTCATTTCCTTAACAACCCTTTCCTCATTTGTTAAGCCTCATGGTCCTTCCACCAAAACTACTTCTGTGTAATACACCTAACAGCAAACTCTCAGCTCTTACAACACTACATACTCTACTCAGCTGGGCTTTTTTGCAGTGAGCTACCCAGAGAGGCCAAGATCCACAGATTACTGTTCATCAAATGCATGATGATCAGAGAAGGAGTAGCTATCATGCATGCCCAGTTGATTTCTGACTATTGCTGCCCGTAAGATTGGATGCAGTCAAAAGCTTCCACAAAAAAGCCACAACTCCCCAAAAAAACACAACTGGGCATCATCAACAGTAGCTGCTGGTGAAACCAAAAACGATGAGACATTTGAACCTCTGAATGAAGTAAGAATGCTGTGGTTCTATAAGTACCCTAATCCCAACTGCTGTAAGACTTCAAGCCCACGAACTTTTATCCCTTCTGTTTGCCTGTCCATTACATGTGCTCTCCCCAGGGACAACATGGTGTGTGGAAGAGCAAACCACTGTTCTGGGCTTGTGCAAGTTACTCATGTGAGGGCCTGATTTTGCTTGAAGCTAAGTAAAAAAATACCACACTATTTCACTACATAGCTGACCATAGCCCACTGCTAACTCCTCCTCTTGGCCACTTCCATTCAGAAATCCAGTGGGGTATGACATCTGCCAGTAAAACTTATCTATGCTGTATGGACAGGGCTGTTCAAATATCTAGTGAACCTCACATTCACCACCAACCTAGAAAAACATAATAGGTATGAGGGCAAACAAACTGCAACTGTGGAATTCAGCAAGATAATAATGAATCACACATTTACAAAAACCTATGAAATCTAATGGGGAGATGTCAGACAGCAGTCATTTGTTTATAGTTGTATATATCTATGGCTACAAGCCTAGTACCATAAACAGATTTACAAAACTTGCATGGTGATCATTCCAAGAAAGGCTTTGCAAAATTTCTTGTGTTAAGTTTGTTTAGCAGTCTCACCCATAATGTGCATAACTAATAATAATGTCAGTCATCCATCAGTACACATAACCGCTGGCATAGTGCACAATGTACTTCATGTATCTGCTATATTAAATGTACAGAAAGACAAATACATCTCAATGAATTTACGAACAAAGACACAGAGCTGAAATTTGAAATTGCCTCACTTTTCCTCCTCCTATACACAACACCCATGGCTTTTTAACACATTCATTTAACACATTACATTGGCTGAAGTTGTTTCTTGGATATTTGCAGTGAATGTCGTAGAAGCACAGACTTATGTATAAGGACTCCCTACAATTGCGGGTCTCTAGCAGCATCTGATTTCCTATGCCATCCATGCAGCATCATCCAGACTGCCCTTCAGAGGGAGCTCCACATGTCAGTATATTTAATTATCTAAAGGAACTTACTAAGATTCAGGCAGTAGTTAGAATCTCTTAATCTCATGTCACAGAATCATAGAATAGTTAGGGTTGAAAAGGACATCTGGTTCCAACCCCCCTGCCATGGGCAGGGACACCTCACACTAAACTATGTTACCCAAGGCTCTGTCTAACCTGGCCTTGAACACCACCAAGGATGGAGCATTCACAGCTTCCTTGGGCAACCCATTCCAGTGCCTCACCACCCCTGCAGTAAAGATATATCCAATCTAAATATCTATCTAATTATATCCAATCTAAACTTCCCCTGTTTAAGTTTGAACCCATTACCCCTTGTCCTCTCACTACAGTCCCTAATGAAGAGTCCCTCCTCAGCATCCTTATAGGCCCCTTCAGATACTGCGCAGCTGTTATGAGGTCTCCATAAAGCCTTCTTATGTGGTTAATACTGTCATTATTAACTAGTCACAATAACATGAAATTTCCTCTCTTTTCTTGTGTTTTGCACTCTTCAGGTGGGTTACACTGTTATCAAGCCTTGTCGCATTCTTGGCCAGAATGTGTCTTTAGCCTCCTTGAACTTTTGTCTTTAAAAAGGAATCCCATTAGCTCTGTCACCAGTCACACTGCTGTGATCTTTCAGTTTGTCAATATCTTTTTGGTAACAAGCTTTAGTGATATGACATTTGAAGTTAGATGCTTGCACTAAACCTTTAGATACAGGAAAAAGCCTGCAGGATGCAGCAGGATTGCTTCCTACAGTCCAAACGTCTAACACAATTCATTAGAGGGGAAGGCTGCTGTGATATTTATTTAAGCAACGGATTAATGAGAACAAGAAAGACACTCCAGGGATTAGGAGGTCTGTGTAAGAAAGAGCCAATATTTCAGAGCCGTTTGGAACTTCTTCCAAAAAGAGGACCCAGTCTAAGGTTTCTTTTTCAAGTCAAACTAAGGCATATGTTAATATTACGTTGCATATTCTTGTACTTTTACCTTCGTTAAAAGCATCGCTGGAATGCTCCTACTTTATTTATTATTTTAATAAGGCAAACTTAACACTGCTACATAACAGAGCAATGTAATATCACCTGAAATCCCTCAAGCTTACTGATATATGCCAGTCATGCACAGAACACCATTCTTTCATCAGCTACTACTTGTTTTGATGTTTAATTCTATTTTCATTATTATTTGTAATTATTATTTCAGTTTTGCAACAGAAACAACTTTTCGACTTTGACTTAATTCTTCCACAGAGGTGATAAACCTTTGAGAAAAATAGTAAAACAGTAAAACCCAGCACTCTGGAGGCTACAAAGCCATGACGAGGCTAGGGAATTCTAAGGTACAGTACCTTTTTCCAGTCAAGTGTGAGGGTTTGCTTGGAAAACAGCAGCTCTGAATTATCAGCATACAGAGGAGTTGTCTAAACTTGTGCTAATCAGAAATCAGACAATGGCAGGCCTACCCAAACAGCAAGTCCCAGCGCATTTAAGTGATTGGTTTCTCTGACGTATCAGCTTCTCACTCCCAAAGAAAATGGTTCTGAATTGCTGTTGGTCTGCAGTTACCTGCTCATCTGAAAACAGTTTGTTTTGCTAACGCTCCTTAAGTTGTTTGGAAAAGGCTTCACATTACAGTACTTAAGTAGTAAGTATGACAGGTATTTCTCACATACTTTCTGAAATTTGTCTCCCTGTTCCCCCTCAGCCCCCCAGGAGCTCCATCTCCCATTTCAGCAAAGAGAATAGCAGGTTCTCCGAAAGGCCACCTAGGGTGAGACATAAGTTGACAGGGGCTTTAAGAGTCATCTGTTCTTCAACTGAACACACTCAAAGGCTTTAAGAGTACATGCAAAGATCTACCTGAACATCAGCCAAAACAGGGAACTTTCTAAAACAGAGAAAATTCAGAAAGAACGGAAATAACAGGCTTTGTAAATACATGTGCTCCCTACCCATTACAGTTATTACAGTCATGCAGGATAGATTGCTTCAGCTGGGCTTCATCTTAGCCCAGCAAGTGAATAAATGCCTACTTTGCAACTGCTCACCCAGATTTCTATTGCCTAGGAGGAGCAACGCTCTTGGCACTATCTGGTGAGTCCCCATACCATCATCCTCTGCTGCCTTGCTCTCTGGGATGCTCTCTCCTGTGCCTGGGAGTGGATAGGGAAAATCTCTCTTTGCCTGCGTATGATTTCCCTAACAGCGCAGACCAGCCAGGACTGGGGAAACAACCTGCTTTATAATCCTGGCTCTGCAGCCAGCCACCCTTAACTAAATGCTACCACCATACCCTGCACACACAAAGAAAACAGATGCCATCTGCTACACACATCATAAATCTTCCCTGAATTGCTAGCACCATTTAAGATAATTAATTAAAAACCAGTCAGGATAATTATTTTAAAATCTATGATTTCTTAATCATTATTTAAAAATCACATTGAAAAATTACCACTTAAAGTAACCATAAAATTTTGGAACCTGTGAATATGTTTTATTCCAACCAGTTAACTTTCTGGGATTTTTTAATTACATGGGAGATGTCTGATGTGAAGGAATTATTTGATCATTATTAGCAACCTATCTTCTTGCCATAAATTAGAATTGATTGGATTTTTATTCATCAGAATAGTTTATTTAAAAAATGCCACAACTTTAATCTTCCAGAGAAGTAGCTCTACTCTATACATGCAGTAAAATAATAAGCATTACTTCAGAAATTTGATGCAAGCCCTTTCACAATTCCTTGCTCTTTCGCAAACACAATCAAAGTTGAAGTTACAATCCTACAGTTAAGGGCACTGATACTGATATGAAAATGCAAGTAGACCTTACGAGCACAGCACACCCAAACCCATGCACACCCAACATGAAACACAATGTGTTCACTGCACAATATTTTTTAAATCTACCCTGAAAAAGTTATTTCTAACTAAAACTCAAGCAGATGTCCTTATTTTGTCTTATCCAAGCGTGGGATCTTACCCGGGTGCACCACAAGCTTGTGATACATCATCCTCAGGCCACATAAAGCAGCCAGAAAACAGTAATCAGGAAAGCTAACTAGTGCCCTTTAGCAAAAGAAAAGAAGAAACAAAATCCACAACAGAGACAAAGTTTTGTCTCAGATATTATGCATTGCAACTCAGATATTATGTAGTATAAAAAAAATATTATTCCCTGAAAAAGGAATTTTTGTGTTGATCAAATCTGTAAGAAGGAGTTAATTCACGATGTGCCTGGTGTCTCTGTCCTCAGGCTTGAGGAAGGAAATCTGTCAGTTTGAAAAAAGATCAATGTGCATACCCAAACCTTCAGCAATCAACTCATCTAACACCCTGACCTCCAAAGGAAGCTGATTAAAGCCCCCAACAAATTAGCCATAGGTAGGTGGCTTAATGAGACTCTCCTTTGTGTTTTTTGTTCCTTAGGGTCTTGGGATTTAGGGATCTGCAGAAATAATTAAGAAAAACATGCCTACTGCCATGAGAATAAATGAGGTACCAAGGAACCAATCAAAGAACAAGCTGGAAAAATACTGGAAAACTTTGCACTTTGTAAAATTACTTTCTTAAGAAAAAAAGCTTAAAATACATTTTAGAGTTGCTTCCAATCAATATGAGCTACTATATCATGGTTTAATTTACAGTTGGTAAAGAAAGTAGTTGACAAGGTCTGAGTTGAGCCAGATTATGTGTTTCCACAGCAAACGCCATCCTAAAATACAGGTATTCAATAGTTTGCGACAATCCAGATTTAACAGGTTATAGATGAAAAAACTCAGTATTTACAGATAAGAGAAATCTCTGACAGCAGTTAAAGTAATTTTACTTGGCACATTACATTCATGTGTGGAAATTCTAATTTATCAAACAGCAGGAAAGATGTGGTACTTTATTGCATTTCTGCTCCTGTTTCCAATCCAACTGATAGTTTAATTTCTCTAACTCGTAACTTTAAATTCTTATTTATGGTACAGACGGAACAGTGTTAATATTCAGAAAGCTGCTTTTTATTTTGTGCATCTACTATGATATTTGGAAACCCAATCTAAACCATAGCAGAAACTGAGCATGACTTTGTTCTGTATGTTATGTCGCTAAAATATGAGCGATAAAATTACCAATGTGTTGCAATGCTCACTCATTAGAAATGCTTCCCAAGAGCTACAGCTACCAGAGGTCTTTGTCCACTGGTGATTTATAGAAGGAAAAAGTTCCCTGTCTTCCAGTGTAGGCCCTGCAAAGGTTAGAAGGAAGCTGCCACAGTGAGTTGGTATGTACCTGTGGTCTCTCAAATTCATCCCAGTAGGACTGCAAGGAATGACCATAGCACAGAAACCTATAGAAAAATCACAGATGCAAACTCTAGTCCTGAAAACTATATATATATAATAAATATATATTGCAGTTCAGTTGCTCTTGCTTTAAGGAGTTAAAATTGCCTACACTCTTTATTTGAAGATTGCATGGTCTCTTTAAGCATACACAATGAATGACCACCACCCTCATAAGTTTGATCGTGTTGGCACTCTGTGGATTTGTAAATGAAGAGATAGTCAAGAAGGGGCACTTCTGGAAAGGAGTATTTGGAAAGTGAAAGGAGGAGTATGTAAACGGAATCTATTTTCAACTCTGAGCAGAAGAAGAGAACAGAAGACAGGCAGTAGGGAAAGGTTAGGGTGGCAGAGTGGAGGGGAAAGTCAGATAAGGAATCAACAGAAAAAAGAAGTCTGAAATCAAAGCAGAAAAGGGAAGTGCATAATAGCAGATGTGGGACAACGGATCCAAAAAGCCAAAGACATCCACTTATCATGGACGTGGACTAGTGGGTTTTTTCAGTCCATGAGAGATGAAAATACAATTTGTATATATTTTCCAGGATTTTATTCTACATTCTGGGAAAACATACCTGACCAGTGCATTTGAAGGACAGAAACAGCTTTATCAGTGCTCCTAACATTTTCTGCAATTCTCCAAATGAATTACCCACTCCTCCATAAAAACATCTGAGAACTGGTCTTGCTTTGAAGGCCTACTTAGGCAAGATTTTAAATTCTGCAGTTTCTTTAAGGTATTCTAATAGAACTTGGTATTTTAGCAGTCAACAGTGCCTAACTTTGAAAGCTTGGTTTTTATTAACTTCAAATAAAGAGTTTTCTTAAACTTATATACTACAGTTTATGCTCAAAGTCCTTTCTTCTACAATTCAGTGATAGAAATTGATAAATGAAATACCTGAGGAATTAATCATTCATATTTCTGCTTCCTTGAAGACTGTCATATTTAATTGCATTTAAAAAAGTTATGTTAAAGTGAACTGAAAGTATTAGCAAATTTATATGTTTCTCCTTAAAATTAGTCATCAGTTCATTTTAGAGTTTACATTACCACAAGAGAGTTTTGGCAGCTTATTTAGTTCAATGATGGGATATGTTTGAAAAACAGTCCTAATAAATCACTTTACAGCACTTAAAGTGCTATGCAAATAGGACCACTTTATTCTAATTATGAATGCAGTACCATAAATAACAACACAAAACAGCCAGGTAATTAAAAATACAAAGTGTAATTAACATGACTAAAAGAAAATTAATGTTCTTATGTATACTTTCATTTGTGGTGCTACAGAAACCAGTACTTACAACTCCTTTGCCTGAAGCATCCCAGAAATTCCAGGGAATTACTAACTGTTTGGGGCAGATGTGTTTATATTCCTTACCATAGCACCCAAAAAACTTATGAGGGCAGTTTAAGCAACACCTGTAAACACCCATTTTTAATAGTTGTAAATTTTTAAGACCCTTCACATAGAAGAAAATATTTTCTTTTTATAGGGGTTGCATTTCTGTTGGACATGGGCAGTTTGCATGTTTTCAGTTTATCTGCCACACTAAAGGATGCAGACTCTGCACACACATTATTTCATTTTTATCATGGACACTGTCTGGCACCACAGAAATGTGGGCTGGTGTTTACCCCGGAGCTTCAGAAGACATTTAACATGGATCCAGTGTATTAGGTACCATGCCCTGATTTGATATTTAGTGTGAAGTCGAAGTAGGAGAATCTGGGTCTGAAGCTCTCATGGTGTTGAATTAATATGCTACACTATTCTGTACTCATCTGAAGTGTATAATTTTCCCAAGTTTTAATGATAACTTTTCTATGCACCTAGGCACTGCTACAGTTCAGCTGATCTCTGCAATAAAATTATGCTTATGGATAGAAGTCAAGCAGAGCAGTCTCCCAACTAACTTATGGTGGGTGCTCTGTGGGATGGAAGCAAAGTGTCATTATGGCACTTGGACTATTAAATCTCAGTAACGTCACTAAACATTGCAAATGGATCTACAACTAAAGTATACTTAGAAACTAGCTCATTTTAAGTTTACATTTTGAGGATGTTTGTAGGACAGAGCCTTCATTTGTACTTTACAGCAGTTATTAAAATTACTTAAAACATTGCCTTGACTGAGAATGTCAGATCCAAACTTTGAGTTTTTTCAGCGTTTGAATGCAATGGGCTGTCACAATCCACATTCAACAGAGCTCCAGCCTTTGCTTGCAGTGTGCTAACTTCTACCATCATTCCCTTTATACTGTTTTCAGTTTGTCTTTTTATTCTACGAGGATCATTGCTCTTCATCAAAGCACCCATCCTTTCCTTTACAAGGGTACTGATTTATTTATAGTTACATACATTAAACCTCAAAATTTCCACTGGAACAGAACAAAAGTAACATGTCATTAGGGGAATCAAGAAGATGGAGTAAAAACCTATACTGAATTTCTTGGTACATACAAATAATCAAAATATTCAAGTTATGGTGCACAGTGAGTGCTTGAAGTCTAACATATAGGAACTTCATAAGAACACAGTTATTCGGTGTCAGAATTATCTGATGTAAATTCTCAGCGCGCTATTATTGAGAGATTAATTACAGATTATTAACTTGACTACAATTTTTACTTATATTAATCATAATTAAATTTATACAAAAATCGATACTGATTTTACTGAAAAAAAAATAAGGGGAGGGGGGGCAATTTCACAGTTCTGACTGAAATAACGTCAATATAATTCAGTCTATACCCAACATTTTTCTGGGTCATCCACTTCAGGTGCGTGAAAGCCTGAACAGAGGAACACGTTTTTCTAGTGAGTTGCCATTGGGTATACTGACATGTGGCATCTTGAAATACTACCTTTCAGATAAGACTGAAAACAAAATGAAAAATGAACAATGAAGAGCATGCAGTACTTCTAAAAATAAAGCAAACAAATATCAAGTGAAAGGATAATCCTGCCCCCCTGCCCTAGGGGACACCTATGTTCATGTCTTAAAGCATACCAAGGCATGTAAACTATATTGCTATGTAGATACTGCCAATTAAACGTATACACTGCCTTATAAAATGATAAAACCCTGCAGTAAAAATGTAAACAAAAGCTATTTTATAACATTACAGAGGATCAGTCATTTTTTAACAATCACCACACAACAGTGTGAGATTTGGTTTTATTTGATTACATTGGTGACAGAGGAGTACATTAAAGTCAAAATGCTCGCAGCCTTCATCTAGGCTTTTACTCCTAGATTAACTCTCATGCAGCTGTGTTGAGTAAGGCTTGAATGAAAACCACAAAAATGTTTGCAACGTTAGATATGTCATATATGGTTTGAAAAAGTATCCTCTATTAAGCTTCTTACATAATAACATGCTGTTGATGTTTTCCAGGAAAAATAAAATGCATTAGAATTCTGTAGGGATACAGAAGTCTCTTAAATGTTCGGATACTTATCTAAACCTTGACAGATTCCTTAATACCCACTGATATCTACGCTTGAGCCCATGAAATCCTAATGGCAAAAGATTTGCAACATTTGAGGTCAAAGTTAAACTTGGAATGGTGGAACTTTGAAAATATTCCCGGGTTATAAAATGGCAATAAATTGCTGCTGCTGCAAACCAGGCAAATCTTTTGTTTTGTTATATTCTTATAGTCTTACTCCCCCAAGTAAAAAGGTTTAGCAGCTTTTTATAGATGAATCCTCTGAAGTTAAATCTGGTTTACCAAAATTGGGTGTCATCATTTTAAAATGGTTATTCGACGTATCTATTAGCTCAGCTTCAAGTTCTTTTGAAAAGTACAACTGTAAAAGCACCGTTAGTTCCAGCAAAGACACTGTCACTATCAATGCTGAAAATACTTGTGTTTAAAGACATACTGATCAATGCATAAACTAATATATTTAGAAACATAATCAGTTTATATTGTCTATACAAAATCTTGATTTAAGGAGGAGCACAAGCTACTCAGAAGAAACCAAGAGGGAGATACACCCTTCCCACCACATCTTTCCACCCAGTCCTGGAAGAGAAGGCAGTTTCCCCTTCAACAGACAAGGCTGCTTATGAAAAGGATGCTTAACCACATCTGCTGGCCACAGTGGGAAAGACCTCATTGGCCCTGGGTTTAACTCAAATCAACCTGAAGACCCTGAAGACCACCTTAAGAGATGCCACTCTTCACATAAAATCAGGCAAATTCTTAAAGAATGCAGATTTCCTAACATATTTGGCCTAGATGAAATTAAATTGATTATTTTATCACTGAAATAGTGACTGGAATATTTTTAGCTTTAATGAGATTCCACACCATATCACCAATTATTTTTCTAGCAATAGATAACCCTTCTTTGGACAGATCTTGAGATTTTCTTTCCAAAGTGTTCTTTAGCAAATGTATTTTGCTCTTAGTAGTCTTACGTGACATATTTTAACATTCTGGACTTCAAAAAACCATTAGTTAGGTTAATGAAAGAGGGAATGAGTCTGTGCTGAAATATACACTGTATTTTAGAAGAATGATCTAATTTATATATTTTAATGAGCACTTTAGGCAGTGAGATTGAGTATTCCAATATGAAAATTTTTGTGCTCACTTTCAAATCCTATCAGGTACCAGTGTACAATGCATAACAGAAACACACTCCTGCTTATAATTCCTTTGGACATCATATAAAATACATGTTCAAATGACATACAATCACTATATATGTATTTATTTCAGAAGGACCATGGTGAAATATTCTTTAATGAGCCATCTTGATTTTGCAAAACCACATTTAGCAAGTAACAGTGATACAAGTTCCCATCCAAAATACACCCTATGTAAATATGTGTCATAATCCACTGATTTTCATATTTCCATCTTATTCATAGATTGAAAATATATCATTGCAATCTGAAAAACTATTTCATAGAGAAAGCCATGTATTTCAACACAGAATCATAGAATCACAGAACAGTTAGGGTTGGAAAGGACATTAAGAGCATCCAGTTCCAACCCCACTGCAATGGCCAGGGACACCTCACACTAGACCATGTTGTCCAAGGCTCTGTCCAACCTGGCTTTGAACACTGCCAGGGATGGGCAACCTGTGCCAGTGCCTCAACACCCTCACAGTAAAAAGCTTCTTCCTTATATCTAACCTGAACTTCCTCTCTTTCAATCTGAACTCATTCCCCTTTGGCCTATCAGTACAGACCCTGATGAGAAGTCCCTCTCCGGCATCCTTGTAGGCCCCTTTCAGACATGATTTTAATGTATTATTTTAACTTGTGTTAGAAAAATTACTCAAAGAAGTTACTCTATAAAAATTGCTAAATATTGCTGGGTGTAGTTTTCTCTTGGTTATCAGTATTATAGTATTATTATGGTAGCACCATTGCAACCAAAAGCAGTATGTAGTTTAAAGCATAGCGAAATTGAAAATCGTCCTTTAATAGCTTACATGGTATAATTATACTTTTCTATAGCAACTGTTAAACTAACAGGTTAGCATATGCCAGAAAGAGACAACATTCCTAGGACATGTTTATAAAAATAATTTATTACTGCTATTATTAATTTATTAATAATAATAAATTGTAGTAAATAGTTCTTGTAGGAAACAGTTGTAGGAAAACTTCTGGCAGCAGAAACAAAAAGTATGTGGTCTTAACTAGCGTGTAGGGTGGTAGCTTTCACTGTTGCCCAAACAGCAAAATGGATACATACACACGCACTCTCTTGGACCAAGACAACTTTCTATTTGCTCTGTACCTCAAAATAATAAAAACTTACCTGAAAAAAATCAATATTGAGACCATCTCTGAACCATTTAAGTAAACTCTACTGTTATTGTCACCCAAACTGAAAATTATTTTCTAGCTCTACTACATTTCATTTCGGAAATTCCTTTTTCTTTGAGTAGCAACTATTCAAATTACACATTTGCCCACATCTATAGTTTTCTACTTGCTTCCTAAATCTTGTCCATCTTCATTAGCTACACTAATGGTAGACTGATAGTCTGATCACAGTACGTCTCATGTTTCTCTTTTATCTACTTGCTCCATCTCAAGTTGTCATTTTTTGATTCACTATCTTCCCAGTCCATGGACTTTATCACTTCATTAACATCATTGTTACTTGCATAACAGTCATTAGTGTGACATTTTATTGACACATAAGTAATGATTTCATTCTAAATACTGACAATCCCAGTGGACAGAGTATAAACCAAAACAAGAGAAGAGAGTGAATGTCAAGATGCTATTTTCTCTAATCTCAGTATTCTGCAGGATTTTCTCCCCCCCCCCCCCCCCCCCCCAATCTAAATGAAGTGCAGTTGGAATGGGAAGAACAAATCATTGATATCACTTCATGCCTGCAACTGCATGCTGTGCAAGCATATAAAAAGCACTAAGATGTGTTTGGGCCACCAGATGTATGTGAAAAGACCTGCTCATTGCTCAGTCATGTTCCCATTCCAGCTGTCCACTAAGTAAAATCAGGGGGCTGGCAGTCTGGAATGGACACTTAGAGTCACCTCCACAAAAATTACCTTAGACAATTTACCTACAGTTCCTGTTTCCCAGATGAAAGAGTCTGCCCTTGCACTGTGGAGAAGAATTATTTCTTATAATTGTCATAAGCTTTATTTACTGCCTTCATGTACACATTGGTCATGGATGAATGCACACTCCTGCCAAATGAAAAAAGGGAACTAACAGGGATTTTAAAGTCTGGTCCTGGAAAACCTCTTTTGAAAGGTAGATGCAATTAATGATGCACTTCTAAATATATACATATGCAGGTATGTATGCAGATGAGGAAACACACAAGTACCTACCAAATACTTCTAGTTAAGAAACAGAAATTATTTAGGTTTTACTCTATGTGAAATGCGTTTCCAAAAGCTGCTTCAAATGCAGCTACAGTTATTTTAAAAGGCCACAGTACAGCCACAACTGATTTATATGCTCCATAGATTAAGGATATGTCATTACATCTAAAGATATATCTTCAGGAAACACAAAGCCATTTTTATGCGCATGCTTACATACAGAGTATATATGTGTACATAAATACATATAATGCAATTTAAAAGGCAAATATACACAATACTGGGAGGCTGCTAAATATCAATCAGTTACACGTATAATAAATAAGTAGTATCTCGACTTGCCTGCCAAACATCTTACCAGGTATAAATTAAATATTGACCTTTACCGTAGTCAGTGCAAAATCTCCTGTAAATAGCTACAGCACAGCAACCCTCCCAATTTTAAAAGGCCTTTCTGTATATATTATTGACCTAACTTCTCTTTTTGCTTTTTATACTAACTGCAAAGACACATCCCCCCTGTGCAAATGCTGTACGTCTGGCAAACAGTATAGGAATGGCAGACAAAAAGAATGTGTCTGGAGGTGGAAGAAGCAAGAGCAAGAAGGAGTAGCAGGATGACTGATGGCAGGTGGAGTGAATGCATAGCTTTTACATGCGAAAGGAGCACTAGGATCTGAAGATGAGAGAAGACTCTGGAAGGATGTCATGCTCCCAGGGCACTTCTCTTAGCTTCTCTGGTTAACAGACTTCTTTTCTCATGCATGAACTTCTACTCTAGCCAGTGCCTAAAATAGACCCATCTTACTAGCCCAGTTTGGGCACCAAACACTCCTTCCTCTGCACCCACTCCCACAAAATACTATAAAATAAGTCCACCATTTCAGCACCTACTAATTGATGCTATCCTTGGTAAACATTTACCTGGGAATGGACATGAAAACTGAGCAGCTGCAATTTCCAACACAGTCATGAGTTTGCCCTAAGGTGATTCCTCTCACAGTCCCTTTAGGCAACGCAGCTAGTATAAAGAGAGGAATTCCATAAACAGAGGGAATTGTGTTTCCTCACTCAGCTTCCACAGCATCTTTACCTCTAATTAAAAATACCTGCAAGTGATCTCAAGGAAACCTCCAAAAAACATCAGCCAGATTTGATCCCCTAGGATAAAAGAGCCAATTATGCCACTGAGACTTAAATTCACAACAAAAGCTGTCTTCACCTAACTGACATTTCTCTGTGAGCCCATTCTGCTGCTTGTGCCTCCCAGCTCCCCCTGCACTCATGGATCACTCAGACACCTGTGAACCCTCCACTTTACTGCCCACATTTGGCATGCACTGCACACATCCTGCAGTTATCTCTATATGTCTTTTTTTTATGGGAGGCATTACTGTCCCTCTCGGCATTTCTTTATTCAAGTGTAAGTTCAGCACAGTGATGAAGAGACCGCATGTGAGCCGTTTGCAAGTTACCTGCTCAGCTATAGCCTTTCTTAATTTGATATGAGAGCTTTGGAAATCATTTCACATGAAATCATGCAATTTACTAACAAATGTGGAGGCAGTGACTTGGAGAATGCAGGAACGTGTTCTGAGTTGAGAACAAAGCAGGTCATTCAGCTTTCACAGGCATTACAATATCAGGAATTCAGAATAGGAGGTTAAGATCAATGCATAGGGGCTCACCAAAACAGCATGAATACTCATCATCGTTGTCATTCCCAAGTTTAAGAAATCTGTCTGGGATCTTCTACAAGAGAAAGCTAATGTACTGTTTTGTTCCAGATACACTGATGGGAATATCAGCAGGGACAGGTTGTCAGGCGACTTTCAGGGAGCACAGGGACAGTGGTTGCTTCTCATTCTTTTGTGCCCAAGTAAAGGTTAAGCCAAGCTTTCTGTTTAAACTATGAAAAAAACCAGCTGAATTGTCAGTATCATTAAACCTGTGGAATTCTTGGTCATCCAGAAATGGCTGAAAACTGGATGTTCAAAAAAGATTTTGGCAAATGGGAAAAAGGCTAAGACTGAACTATATATTACCCTTCTAATGAAAGCTTACAGTGATTGTGCTTGGAAAAAAGAAACCCACAACAGAAAGAATAGCTGTATTTTTCAGGGTTTCTCTAGAAAGCAAGTCAATACTTGTACAGAGAAGAAAATGAAACACTATTTCCTAGAGTGGGCAAAATGCCACTCTAGCAGATGGCAGAAGTGCAGGCATGCAAGAGAACAAGTTTATGAATTGATGCATGGGCATGTTTTCTGTCCAGGAATGTTGAAACAGCAGCTTTTGGAGAATTATTTCAACTCCTACATTTACAGAACTGTATCATCACCAGCTTAGCTTCCAGCTTTCTTAAAATAAGTATGGATTTTATTTCCTGAATGACATTTTATTTTTAGCTACTTTGATGGCCACTTAAAGATCTCCCATACTAATATTTATTTAAATAAAAGTTATATTTTGTTATCTTTTAATTATATATATTTATTATTTTAAGGGACGTATGCTTTAACACCTTTCATTCGGTTTTACCTCTATACAGGGCTGTTTCACATGTGAATGAAAGAATTTACACTGATCTCTATGGCATTTCAGAGCTGAGGATTATTTAAAAAACATCATATTTTGTCTGCTTATTCTGGGCTACAAAATGTTGCTCTATACTCCTGAAACACATAAGGGTACAAAAATCAGGAGATGACTTCATTGTCTTCCACCCAGCACACCTGCATTAAGATAGACACTTCATCAGTTCACTCTTCATTACAGTATGAAGGAAATGATAATTTCTTTTAATATTTAAGGTATGAATTGCCTTTGGCAATTTTCTTCAGCCCACTGCTTTTCTGTTCTGCAGCCTTAAAATCCTGCTAGCAGATGCTTTATTGCTCTGATATGAACGAATTTCTGCTCAAAGAGGAGAAAGAGGAAAACACCTAAGTTCCTCTGAAATGAACTGAGAACATGCTCTTTTGACTATATTGAGGCTTGTTTAATTGCTCACTAATTTTAGTCAAAAAAGGAGACATTGCTAAAAGGAAAAATACTTGCTGCAACATAAGTAAGATTCAAGTGCTTAAAAATCAGAAGTATATTCAGAGAAGAAAGTTATAAAGACGCATGCACATGTTCTTCTGAAGAACCCTTAAAGAATCTCAACTGTAGGGCATGTTTGAGTTCAGCAGAACAGGCACCATTACTTATGAACTTTGTTCAACTTACTGGAGATCTGCCTTCACTGCATGTGAAGATGAATATTACTGTTTTAACTTCAATAATATTCTACATTCTTAAGCTACACAAATTATGACAGCTGAAGATAGGCATTAGGATGAATAGTATGCTTGTGAAAGCAAGCCTGCTCCTGCAACAGAGGCAGAAATACAAAGGTTGGAATTAAGTGCTGAGAAAATGGAGTTTAGTTTAGCTTCTTCTGATTGAATAATGAAATAAAATAGCATTTTCCATATGAGGATTATATGGCAAGATGACACATGTCAGTTTCAAACCCAGTTCTAACTTCTTCACAGTCTACCTGTGTGAGGAGTAAAAACAGATTTGGAGGGAAAAAAATGTTATTTATAAAAGAAACAAACATGAAATGAGAGTGCAATCTCTGATGAAATGGGAAAATAAAAAGAGTTAGATATTTAGCTTCTAGCTAGCTTACACCAGCAAAATATGTGGCACAGAAATCACTAAGTAACATTCCAAGAACTTACCAGGTCTACTAATGAAGGCAACAGTAACTCTATCCCTAAATGACTGCTAATCAAAGTACATCAAATAACTTCCCACTTGTCTTTTAAAACTCCGAAAAATAATCTTCTACTGCTCCCAATAACACTACTGAATGAATAAATAATCATCTGAAAAAGAAAGAAAGAAAAAAAGAGATGAGCTATTGACAAGAAAATGACATTTTTAATTAGTTAACTGACACCACAAAAGTTGCGTTTTGAGAGCTCTTGGTGTACCAAGGAAAACATGAGGAGTAAAACTGTGACCTGTTAGCCACTCACCTGAACAACCATATCTGCCTTTCTGCTCCCAGACAAAGCAAGGAGCAATCATACAACTGGAAACACAAAGGAAGATGCCTAGAATAGGGGCACTGACTTCCTGCATCCTGCAACTTCTCTAGATGTACTTTCAGTTAAATAATTACTCTAGGAGGGAGTATGGTTGAGTATTTCTTCATGCAGAGTGAAGGTGATACAGAATGGTAAGAGTAATTATAAAGCTAAGCAGAGTGAAGATACTTGAAAACCAGATTGATTTAGTAACTTGCATACAGAAAAATCAACTGGAATATGTAGGTAGAGCCACATGCATAGAACTGGTCCAAGGATCCCCTTCTGTTTTCAAAGGCTCTTTTATACCTTCTAGTCTAGTTGCCTCCAGCTGGTGGGCTTAATTGTTACACAAGCTGGCATTTGATCAAACCAGTAATGGTGACGGGTACCAAGCTCTGTCAGTTCCTAATACAGCTTGAATACCTTTCTCCTAGAAATTTCAGGGTTGTCTTATTTTTTTCTTTTTTTCTCTCTGAGCTGATTGAGGAGTCCACCACTGGTATCCTCTACCTTTTTCTCTAGCTACACTGCCAGCATGGCAGGTAAGACAATCTCAAGCTACCTCGAGATTTCCTCTGTAAAAGTAATCTTCCTGGTCCTTTTGTAACCAGTTTTTCAACACTGTGCTACAGCCACATTAATAATGAATGAATCCATTATGATCAATGGCTTGACAATGAATATCTAATGACTTCTCCATTATTAAGATCATTACAGGATGCTAGAGGTAACTGTTCAATGCCACTTACAGGGGTTTAGCTGTATGATCCCTTTATCTCTTAATAGGATTTCTATGACTAAAACATCCCAAATCACACTAAATATTTAACCTGAGGTTCAGTCATTTTAGAGTTTATACTATAAAACATCTCATGAATCAATAGAGCAACGATATGTATCACTGTCTTTCTGAGCAATTTAATATAATCTTGCTTCGTAGACAGTGCCTATCGGTACCATCAAAAAGTGTGCTCTGGAGATCTGCAAAAGCAGATACTAATTGCCCTAAATCTAAAAAACAGAATTAGCAACTGAACAGAACCATTCCACTGTTGCCTTTAAAAAGCCATTCATTTAAAATTTGTTTTTATTTATTTGTACTCACTTTTGCAATAAATAAAACAACTGATTAAGTAATGAACACAGAACATTAACCACATTGCTTAGGTAGGTATTTCCTAAAGGTCCTCCCACTTTGAAACATGGAGCTTTCTCATGTGTTGCCCACATGCCCTTGATTAATGGTGCTCCCCCCATGCACCCTTGGATCCCTGTTCTGCACTTCTCCCCGGCTCCCATGTGAGTGGCAAGCCTGTCAAAGTGACATGAGAAATGACTGTGTAACCTTAGCTGACATTCAGCAGTTCCCAGTCCTTCAGTTTTCACTCTGCACTGCTCTCCAAGAAGTCTGCTTTAGGTTTACAGTTTCCCAGGCAGAATTTGCAATGACAGAAGAGAAATGATTGCTCTAGATTACATTGCCAACAGAGCTTTGACAAATGCTACACAGCTAACAGATCTTGCCCAAGATAAATAGGTATCAGTGTGTACTGTGGCTAGTTCTCACTCATGCAACTTCAATTTTAAGTCAAGAATCTGCTTTAGTACAGCAATGGAATATGTCCAAAATCATGGCAGCCAGGTGAAGTTCCCAAGGACTGGAAAAAGTGAAATATATCCCCCATTTTCAAGAAGGGGAAAATGGATGAGCTGGGGAACTACAGAGCAGTCAGTCTCACTTCTGTGCCTGGCAAAATCTCGGAGCAAATTCTCCTAGAAGGAATGCTAAGGCACATGAAAAACAACAAGGTGCTTGGTGACAGCCAGCATGGCTTCACTAAGGGGAAATCCTG
>JANRGW010023145.1:0-14236 GCA_024733675.1 Psilopsiagon aymara
CGCCCACCATGCACAGCCTGGCCACGGCCGCGGTGAGGCGGGGCGGGCTGCAGGAGCGGCGGCGGGTCCTTGCCGTACCGGGAGGCGTCGAGTGCGCGCGTTGGTGCTGCGACCGCTGTCCCGGGGCTCCTCCGCGCCTCCCCGGGCGGGCTGCGCCTTGCTGCGCCTTGCTGCGCTGCTCGTGGGGATGAGGGAGCTCGGCCAGGGGCCGGAACGGCGTCTCTGGCGGCTGTCCCGGCCGTGCTCCTGCCTCTGTGGCACGTCGGGGTTTCTGTCCGCACCTCCTTGTGCTTGGACGCTACTCTCCCAGACCGAGCCCTCTGGGAGCTCTGTCCTCTGGGAGCTGTTTTGCTTTGTGGGTAAAAAGAGGAGACGGCGAGAAGTTCCTCAGGGAAGCAGCAAGGGGGAGGGAAGGCAGAGCTGCTCGGTCCTACTCCCCTTTTCCGCAATACCTTGCAGTGCTCGTAGTCGCCTTGGCCTGGTGGGCTCAGAAATGGAAGCTGAGTTTAAGCGATGTGGTTATTGCATCTTATTTCCTGTTTGAGGAGGCTGGTGGTTTCGTTTTCGCTTCCCCAGATGCATGTTTGTTGTGCGTGTAAGAATTGCAAGGATTGATTGAGTTTGTGGTGCATATTGGGTCTGGGAGGTGTGTTGCAAGACCAGTAGTTAGAGCTCTTTTCAGGTTAGTTTAGCTGAAGGTTTTGCATGGGCTAATAAGCAAACAGTATTGATTAAAGTACTTGTGAGCGGGACTTGAGAGGACTTTCTACGTCTTCCCAGTTTGTTTGGGTGCTTGTGACTTGAAAGCTGCAAATACTTCTGATTTGAAGTGACAGTTTCCAGATCATAGCGAGGTGTGTGAGGTCACAGTGAACTCTCTCAATCAGCATTTACATTTTTATAGTCATATAGCTCCAAAGCACTTGTCAAAATGCATGACTCACTCTTGTATCTCCCATTAATCCTCTATCTGTGTCCTAGTCATGTTTCTATAAAAGGATATGTCTTTGTTAAGACCATTTTAACAACTTATTTCAAGAGTAAAAGTCAAATTTAATTTAGACTCTGCTGAATGTATGTTTAATTTATACGTAATTCATGCCACCTTCTGCATTGGAATGTTTCCTACCACAGTTGGTATGCTTAGACTGAAAGCGACAGGAAGGGGTCTTTAGCTCTGGAGATGTGCTTAGGAGCTGTGGTAAATAATGTTGCCTCTTAGGAGAGTTGTGAATTGGCTCAGAAATTTCTTTAGGTGATCTCTGTCATGCTGAAGCTGTGTAAGCCAGAGCATTGGTGAAGCTGGTGGCAGAGCCGACGCCTTGAATCCAACGCAGAAGACTGCGTAACACTTCAGAGGCTTGAAAACAGACTCAAAGCAATAAATGCACCTGTAACTAGCAGTTAGAGTTTGAAAGCCCAACTCAAATCAGCTAATTCACAGCTATTGGAGTTCAAAGTTCATTTTGGTGGTTTTGAGTTGGTGACCTATCAAAATACTTTAAAAATCACATGTATCCAGTTAATCAACATTCTGCTTTGTTTGACCTGTACTTTTACCAGTGTACCTGGCAGCAACTGCTCAATTAGGAAAAGAGAGCCAGTTGCCTAAATCCAGTTCATTATGCAGTTGTTGGAGGTGCAGTTGGGCTTGACTGTTGAAGGTCATGCTGTTTCTCCTGAGGAGAGCCTTTCCTGATGCAGAGGTGGTCAGTTTGTGCTGTGTCAGGACACTGTTGGGAACTTTCGGTTTGCCTGAATGCAAAAGAGAATCTGCCTGGCAGGGTTCTGTCTCAGAGCATGCAGGATTTGTATGTAAACCTCAGGGCTCTCCCACATTTTAGGTTTCAGAAGGAGAAAGGGGAACAGCAATAAAGTAGAAAATCAGGAAAAAATAAAAAGTCTTTCAATTTAAACTGAGATGAACAACTGTAGAGCCTGTGAAAGACAGTTGGTTCTGGCTGAGACAGATATTGGGCATCATAAACTTAATTGTGTAGAAAATCTACTTAGAGCTCTTTAGAGAGCACAAGCACATGATTGTGCTTTTAAAGGGTTGATGTATTTAAGCTTACAGGAACTGAAACTTCAGTGAGTCTAGAAAAATAGATGGAAGCTTTAGATAACACAGTTATAACAGCATTATTGCTGCGCTGCTTGTCACTACCATCCCAAATAAAAACAAATGAGCTCTGTTCATTCTCCCTCTCTTTCTGAACTATAGTGTCAGCGTTGCCGCTGAATTGCACTCCCAGCTGTAACTGCAATACATTTGTCAGGATACTAATTTAGTGTGAGGTCCTGGAAAAAAATACAAATAAAAATGAGTAGACAAGAGGAAAAAGAGAACAAGAGGAAAGACAAAGCTATAAAGGTATTCTGAGTATAGGAATTGCACACAGTGTATTGGCTTATGTATAAACATTTAGGTTAATGGGGTGGAAGTAAGTAGAGGAGAGAGAAATCCTACAGCTGGGGAAGCCCCTCTTTGGATATGACTATGGATGCAATATGTGGACTAATGAAGGAGGAAAACCTTTGCAGAAATAGAAAGAAAAAGCTCTGGAGGTGTCTGCCAGAAGTTAAGAACTCTTCCTTCACCCCTCCTGCAGCTCCGTGTGCCTGCCTCTGCCATATGGCTTCAGGTTTGGTTCCAGCCACTTCCAATTCCTGAACTCCTTTGTATTCAGTGCCTGGGTGATGAGCTGCTTAATAGCAGCGTTGCTGTCAGTGCGGTCAGGCGCTGCTCACATGTGTTGTGGGCAGCACAAGAAAGGTTTCAGCCTGGGTTTGATATAAAACCAAACACAGTCCATTTGCTGTTCCCAGACGTGGCTGCTGTACGCATCTGCGGGGATGCTGAGCTGCTTGTGTGCTAGCAAGCTTGGGAGCAGCAGCGTACAGACTGGGCTGCGCTTTACTTGAGTAGTAAATACCACAGCAGAATGTTTGAATAGATTCTGAGCTGGCTTTTGGAAGTGTTTGCACAGGAGGTTTTCGAATGCTGATGTTTGTCTTCCTCTAATTTTTGTACCTCAATCACCAGGCTGTTTACTTAGGAAGCCTGCTGAGCATTTGTTTGCACCTTGGGTGCTTGTTGTGCCAGCAGGGCCCTGAGGCAAATTTCACTGAAAGCCTTGTGCCTTTCCACGGAAACCAAGCTACAATTCCACAGTCGATGGTTCTCTGCCTTTCTTTCCCAGCCCTCCCTCATTTATTTGGCTTGAAAGCTTGTTGGCCTTGGTGCTGTTCTTTCCCTGGTGCTCCAAGAAAGGCAGAAGAGAAATCCTTTATTTCACCCAAGTAGTAGAAAATATGCCTTGACTGTGAATACAGATCTGCCCTGCTCTGGGTACATCTTGGATAGGATTTTTTGCATGAAATCAGCTTTGAAAAAATCCCTCTTACCTCCATGCATGTAAACAAGATACATGGGATGAATATGAGACATCTCTGGCAGCAGGTATCTCTGGCTGTGAACAGTGTCTTGCTGATGTCGGAGTAGTGATGGGTTTTATAGTGTTTGTATGAATGTTTTTCTCACATGTTGGGTGAATCCCATTGGCAATTTCGAACGCCATGGATGTTTTTTGAGAGAAAGAGTAGCATCTGCCTTACTTTGTGTAAGTGTACACTTGAAACACAAAATGAGTGTGTGTTAAATGCAGGTGAAGCAAATGATAGCTGGCTGAAGTATGTGAGGTATGTGTGACCTCCCCAAGAGCTCTGCTGGCACGAACAGGCAGCAGCATGACTCTCTTACGTTGCTGAATGAAGTTACAAGGTACTACTTGACAAGTGGGTTAGGAGAGACTGTCATAATGAGCCAGGCTAGAAAGTGAAGCCTTTGTTTCCAATAGGAGAAATAATAAGGCTAATTGAAGGAAGGGATCCATATCTGGAGCATCTTAATGCAGCTTTAGTTCCTCCTTCCCCCAGTCAGGAGAGTTTTGAGCACTTTTTTGTTTATCTCCCAGGTTGTGAGAAGAGTTCAGCTGAGACTTGGGTAAAATGTTGGGACTGACGTTTTCTTGTCTCCCTCCCAGCCTGTGCCAACGGCACTGGCTCAGGTTGACCGTGAGAAGATCTACCAGTGGATCAATGAGCTCTCCAGTCCTGAGACACGAGAGAATGCGCTGCTGGAGCTGAGCAAGAAGCGTGAGTCTGTGCCTGACCTTGCCCCAATGCTGTGGCACTCCTTTGGCACCATCGCAGCGCTCCTTCAGGTGGGTAAGATTGATGGTGTCTTTATTCCCTGGTGCAGCACTGGCACATTGCAGAGCTTGTGTGTCCATAGGGGAGTCACTGGTGGGGTCCCTTATTGCCATTGCTGGGAGAATAATGTATGTTGGATCATGTGGTGAGGGAGCAGATGCGAGAAGCCCATTTGCTATTAATCATCACTAGTGAGATAGTGTATGCAGAGACTGCGTGATTTCTAATTAGACAGCTTAAATAGTTGGGAGGGGAACAGGCAAGTTCTTGGGTGTATGAGCTTCCTGTGGATCATATTCTGCTCATTTTCATACCATGTCGTAGTAGAACCACAACAGTCTTACTAAGGTCTCTGATTCAGTTTGTTCTGCATGAGCCTGAGCACTTCCTGGTCAGAAGGTTGCCCTTGCAGGGAGCTTCCTGGGGGGACAGCAGGGGAATGCCGCTCACTGCCCCAGAGATCCTTGCAAGGGAGGGTACCTGCATTCCATATGAAACTGAATGGCTCAGCTTGTCTTTGGGCAAACTGCTCTGCAGCTGATGACTGGCTGTCTCTCAGTGCCAATGTGGTAATTTGTTTCAAAGAAGGAAAGAAAAAGAGTGCAGCATTGGCAATGTCAAACTGCTCTCGGAGTGCACCTGAAACAAGTGAAGAAAATTAGAAGGGAACTATAGTTGGAAGCAGGCAGATTTCTGAATTGGATTTCTCACCATCAGCTGCTTCTCCTGCATTGAGTCAGAAGAGTATGGGCAGCTACAGTATGAATAGAGCGGGTGTACTCTGCCTCTAGGCACAGCAGCAATATTTCTCTTCAAACTGGAAGTTCAAAACAAAGCAGTTACTACGCTAGTAAAGAGACAGGAAATCAAAGGAACCCTTTTTTGCTGAAATTAAGGTTTGAAGGCATTCCTGTGACTCTTTGTCAAATTGACTTTGACCCAGCTCTGCCACTGCCTGGGGAGCGTGGTAGCTGCCATGTAACTTCAAAGTGATGTGTGGTAAAAGCAGACTATTATCTCCTGTCACCACAGGTCCTTGCTGGGCAAGTGCTTTGGTGCAGCTTTGTGATGTTTCTCTGCTGTAACTTTTCTTCATCTGTTATTTTTAGGAAATTGTAAATATTTATCCATCAATCAACCCTCCGACTCTGACAGCTCATCAGTCCAACAGAGTCTGCAATGCTTTAGCTCTTCTGCAGTGTGTTGCATCGCATCCTGAAACAAGGTAAATGTTTCCAAGCTCATGAGTTCTCTGAGGTGTTGATGCTGACAGCTCAACCTGTCTGCCGGCCTGACTCCAAAAGTACATAGCTCCTTTCTTATTTTTTACCAGGAGGAGAACAGGGGCAGAGTTAGAAGATAGACAGTTGCCTCCTACTTTCAGTTGTTTGCACAGATTATCAGGATGACAGCTTTATGCTGGTCCTAAATGCATTGCATTCCCTGGATAATCGTGAGATCCTGAAATTCCCAAAACATTGGGTTGTGGCATATCCTGGGAGCTCAGCCAGAGATAAGGGTGCCTTTGTGCCGAGTGCTGTTTGCAAGATCCTTGTTTTAATAAGTTTACAGTTATTTATAACAGCATCTTACAGTTACTTAGACCCTCTGCCTGGAGTGTTGAATGGGCAGGACTGTCCTTCCCAGAGACCATGTGTAGTAAAGCAGCAATAGTAGAGCCATGTCTGGAGTCCTCAGCCAGTGCCTAACTTCAGGTTTTCTCAATCTCTGTCCAGCCCATGTCAGCAGGGAAAAAATGATACTGGTTCAGAGATTGGTGATCTTATGCTGCTGTTCCTGCTGAGAAAAAAGTACTGCATAGCTGAAGTTGTTTGTCAGCTGCTGCAAAGTAGTCTTGAATAGAACCTTCCATGAGATGATATCCAAAAAAATAGGGTAGTTTTACAGCACGCACCTTTACATTTAAAGTTTGAAAAATGAAAACAGAAGAAGAATGTTGGATGATCATACAAGAGAGGCTCCCTCTGGTAGCAGAGCAAGCTGCAGGTTTCAGCCACAGTCAGAAGGCATTGTGAGGACTCTTGGGGAAAGATGGCTGTGCACATTCAAACTGTGTTAGTGCCTGTGTTAGCTAGTCTGGATCTCTGCCATGCAAATGCTTTTCACATGCATTGTGGCTGACTGTCTCTGCTCATGGGAGCCAGTAAGTGCAACAGTAAAAGTACAGAGCAGAGGGTCTGGGTGACACGAAGAGGTAATAAAAATGACAGGGCATGCTCTGTTCCTGGTCAGCTGGAAGCAGTGTTGCAGGTAACTAGCAGTTTAGATGTTAGGTTTTGTGCTGCACCCAGTGCAGAATTTACTTTGTACCTTTTCACCAGAGGACATCCTGTTACCCTCTTTTGAAGAGCAGCAGCAATGATGTTTGTCAGGAACAGTCTGAGGCTCTGCATGGCAATGCTGGATTGTTAGCTTGCTTTGTTTTCCTTGTGTCTCACGTTGGGTGTTCTTCCTTTTCAACAGGTCAGCTTTTCTGGCAGCTCATATCCCTCTCTTCCTGTATCCCTTTCTACACACAGTGAGCAAGACACGTCCATTTGAGTACCTGCGTCTCACGAGCCTCGGAGTGATTGGTAAGTGGTCAGACTAGTGCTGGAGCACTAGTTTCTTATCAGGTTGGATGCAGTTCAGGCTGTAGGGATGGAGATCTTCTGAGTCATGTAGTATTAACAGAAAGGCCTGCTCCTTTCTCATCAGTTGTGGAGACACAGAAAGGTTCCTGTTCCTGTGTAGGAGCTGGGCTTCTCACTAGTAGGAAAACACTGGTCTGGATGCATTGCCAGAAATATGTTCCCTGTGAATACAAGCACCTGCAGGCTTCTTGTGCCTTCACCCTCAGCCCAGCCAGCTAGAGATTGGAATGGGTGGGAACAGAGTGGGCTTTCTTTGGGTATTTGTCGTTGATTGATTTGGGTGTATTTGCCCTGTCTTCCCCTCACTGTGTTGGTTGTTGTTGCTTTTTTTCCATTCTGCCCCAAACATTTATCTCTCAGTGCATAAAGTCAAGTCTTAAAATCCATTTCTTCTTTCCAGAGATTGCTGCGGGGGGGCGTGATCCTCTTGTGTTTGTGTTACCGCTGGGGGACAGCCAAAAATGCTTTTTGAGAAACAAACAACCCCCAAACTTAGCTTGGTTACTTTTATGCTGCCCAAGTGATTTCTTCTCCAGGCATGTGCTGCAACACATTTAGGCTGACGGTTGCTCAGCCTGCTATTCAGATTTACTGGTTCCTGGAGAGCACACAGCACATGCTGCCTTTGAAAGGTGAGATATTCTTGAAACAAATTCTCATTTATTGATTTTTGGGGTTTGTTTTCCTCTCCAGGGGCCCTGGTGAAAACTGATGAACAAGAAGTGATAAATTTCTTATTGACAACAGAAATTATCCCCCTGTGCTTGCGCATTATGGAATCTGGCAGTGAACTCTCCAAAACGGTACCTATTCTTTTTGTGTTAATTAAGACCTGTTGTTTCTCTCTGAGTGACCAGGCAGCCAGTAACCTGCAGAGTTGGCTTGTGTCCTCTTGCAAATGCTGGAGCAACTCTGGGTAGGGTTTTCAGCTCCTCAAAAAAAAACAAACCAAAATGACCAAACTAAACTGGAGTTCCTGAGCTCAGTAGTTTGGCTGTGAATCTTTTAGCAGCTTTCAATACCCATTCCCTCCTTTGCAGCCCTGAAGAGTAACTTTTAGGGCTGAACTGGACCACCTTTCCTTGTCCTGAGAGAACAAATGCTGTAGATGTGCAGCGCAGAGGTTGGGTGACCTCTGTTAGTGGCAGTTACGGGAATTTTCACTGCACTGGGCCAGGTTGTTGTCTCTGATCCAGGGCTGCTTTTCCTCATGACTTCAGGTCTGTGGTTAGACTGCTCCGATGATCCAAGTAGAGTAGGAAAAGGTTTTAGTCTGTGTGTATTTCTCTGATGAAGCCTGCAGACATAGCTGCCTGAGGTTCTTCCAGGGAGGCATGTGTCTCGTGATGAATCAGTAACGCTTAAGATGAGCACTGAAATCAGCTTGCAGGGCCAAAGGGCAGATCCTTCTGCTTCTTGCTCTGTGACCAGAGAAGTGCAGCTATAATCCTGAGGCTGTCCTGAGCAGCCTGGTAGTAGTTGCTGACTTACACAACCTGCATCCAGTTGTCTTGTACATGCTGCTTTGTATCCATCTCTTTTCTTTAGCCAGAGATGCCAAACATTGTGTAGTGTCCTGCATTTTCTTTGACTTTAAACTTTTACCAAGTAAAGCATTTGCTGCCTGCTGAAAGGCCTTCCAGCTCTGGACCTGCCTTGAAAAGAACACAACACAAAGAGTGTCCTTTTCAGGATAGGTAAGTTGTTCATACGCTTTCTTTTCTGCTTTCTCCCCATTCTAGGTTGCTACGTTTATTCTTCAGAAAATCCTCCTGGATGACACAGGGCTGGCATATATCTGTCAGACTTATGAGCGGTTTTCCCATGTTGCCATGATACTGGTAAGATTGTTTGGGTTTAAAATATTTGGGTTTGTATTAGAATAAAAAAAGAAGATGCACTAGCAGCCAGCTTCTTCCCCAGCTACTTCAGTGCTCTCTGGCTGGAGCAGGAGATGAGGGAGACAAAGGGGTCTTGGGCTTATTGCTTGTGACACTGTAGCTCTCTGCTTCTGTGTGTTTCCTTTGTGTATCTCTGCTTTGTGTGCCAAGAGAGCGCATTATTTGCAATATGCTAAGTACCCAAGATAAACTGAGTAAACATCTCCAGAGAAGAAAAGGAGTTTTCAGGGTTGTTGGTTGGATGTGAATTATTTATCTAAGAATGACCACACAACTCAGACCATGAATCCATTTATCATCTCTGTCTCCCACAGCAGAGCAGCAGGTTGAGAAAGGAGTAAAAGCTGGGCCAACATATATGATACTTGCCCTGGTAGCAGTCCTGCAGCTGCAGCTATTTTCACCTTTGAATTTCTGGGTCCGGTTGTGGGTTTTCTACGCAGTCGCCCCCAATGTTTGTCCTCTCCTCCCCTTGAACTGATGGAAACCTTTTGCTTCCACTTTGTCCTTTCCCAAGTTGTGTCATGGGTTTCCTGTTTGCTACCTGGAAGGCCAACCTCCTTTTTTTTTTCCTCTGTTAACCTGAGTCCTACTAGCTGCTGCTTATGACTCTAATTCTTGTCTTGGGAAGCTGAGAGAGCAGACTATTTTTGTCCATTCCTTGTCCCATGTGAAGGAGAAGCTTGGGTATTCAGTTGTTCATCCAGGAGTAATAGCCCCAGCTTGAGCTTTATTATCTTTGAGCTTGCCAAGGAGAATACATGTCTGCCCTTGAATAGCTATTGTCCTGCTTTTGTGTTTGATTTGTTGGTTGTTTGCTTTATAAATATCAGTCTCAGGAGAGGAAAATGCAGCATTAAGTTAAGCGCTTTTCAGTGCTGGTTCTGTGCCTAAATGTTAATGCTTTCATTTGAAGTATTTATTTGTCTGTTTCCCAATTGTAAAGAAAGTGTTTCTTCCTAATTCAAACATCAAAACATGAATGATTGGGAGTGGATGTCCGTAATATCCAATGGGATATGATTTTTGCATTCAAGAAAAGGATTGCTTTGATGAAAGCATGTCTGACTCAGGGGAAAAGTGAAGGATAAAATTAGAAACCCTGGGGTAGGGAAGGCCAAGGAAGAAACCCTGGCTGGGCATGGTGCAGAGACAGAAGGATGTGAGCACATAAAGCTCTGTTAGCATGGAAGAAGTCCTCGCTGTCAGATAATCCCACAATTGGGTGAAGCACTGGCATCATTAATATTCCATAGTGCTCTGGAGAAAGATTAAAATGTTCATAAACATTTCAGTTCTCTATTTAAAAAATCAGGATGGTGTACTCCTGTCTCATGAGGGTGATGAGTTACATCCTTCTCTGCTGATAATGGAGTAAGATGTTACACAAGTATTAGATGCTTTTAGAAGATCAAGTTAGCATTTCCCATCCAGGAGCCGTGTGAGGAACTCTTTGACTTGTTCTTTATTTAGAAGAAATACTGGTACCCTGGGGAATTGCTGAGAGCAGGAAGCTTGCGAAAGGGCAGAGGAGGGGGACCTGCTGATTGCTCACTGCCTAAATATCCCAATACAGGTGAATTTGGCTAAGAGAGAGGTAGTTAGTGCCAGCCAAGGTGGTTTTACAGGAAAAAAACCTCAATGGGCAGATCTGATTGACTCCTAAACATGTGGAAGTGGATTGTTAAAGTCCTTTAAAGCAGGCATGTGGAGGCATCAGCACTTTTCTCTTGAGTGGATGCGTTCAAAGGTGCAATCATGTGCAAAGACCTAGATAATGTGAGACATGGAGGCTGGGCTGGGGACATCTGCCCTGGTCTTGCTTCCTACTAATGGGTTAATGAGAGATGCAGCAGAAAGAGAGGATGCAGCTGTTGGGTGCATAAGATCAGACATGGATCTTGCTGTACATGGTGTAGATGAGCCCAGTTCTTCAGCATGGCTTCCCAGGCTGCTGGTAATGTTTTAAAAGGGTGTTGAAATGAAGGCAGCACAGATGAGAAGAGGGAGTGTTGCAGAGTTTGGGAACACACCTCGTGGGGTGACTCAGCCTGGGCTTTTCAAAGTGTCTGGGTTACTTTCACCTTCCTCCACAAGGGGGAAGCTCCACTCTCCCTTTAATGTAGCAGATCGTTGGACGACTGAGCAGTCCTGGGGAGGTGAAAGGCAAGGAGAGATGAGACAGGCTTTCCCTGAGATGCTGGGAGAAACTGTTCCAAGCCATGGATAGCTGCTCCACTCAAAGGCATCTTGGGAAGCAGAGCGCTGGGCTCCATACGGGGGTATCAAGCTGGGAGGTAATAGGCTGTGATGCCTGGGAAACCAGAGTGAGCGATTTAATGGTCTTCCCAATTCTCTGCTGATTGTGAAGCTGTTTGTAAAAAGACTTTTAACTGGTGGCACTGACCTCTGTCAAACAGGGTAAAATGGTCCTGCAGCTGTCCAAGGAGCCATCAGCACGGCTACTGAAACATGTTGTCCGCTGCTACCTTCGCCTTTCTGATAACCCCAGGTAAACATTTTAGGAGTTTTGGGCAGGGTCTTCTCCTGCTCCCTGGTAAGTGCAGTTCTTCTCCACTAGGAGAGAGTCAAGGTTCCCATCTGTCCTTATGTCAGCCTTTAGCTCGGCGTGAAAAATTAGTGGGTTTTTGGTTTATTTGGGGTTTAGGTTCCGTATTGCTAGTCTCAGGAGCTTTTATGGTCCATGGGAGAAACAGTGTTTGGGGCTTGTGCAGGTTCAAGCTATGCAGGTTACAACTGCTTGAGCTCAAATGTAAATTGAATGACATATGGGGAAGGGACTGGGGTGGAATGTGCGCTGCGCTCTCCCTCTTCTGCATTGCTGGGGCTGTGAGCAGTGGCAGCCAGTAGTTCAAATTCAGTTGAGGGAATACAGGTTAGTTTCATGCCCAGAGCTACTAGGTATGTATTTGTTGTCTTGGCCTCTCCTGGCATCACATCACTCTTGACTGATGGGTGTCAGGACACAGGGGTTGTCTCAGTGGGGTAAGCATGCGGGGTGGGAGCTGTGCTGGCTGGCTGAGCACCACGTGCTGTGATGGTGCTGCTGCTTGGTGCTTTCCTCAGCTGGCCCTGCCAGGGAGACCCTCAGACCGTGTCCCCAGTGGGGTTTGTTCCCCTCTTGCCCCTGTGAGTTTATTTGTTGGGCCCCGTTTCTTGTCTCTTGGTGTAGGGCACGTGAAGCTCTCAGGCAGTGCCTTCCTGACCAACTGAAGGACACCACTTTCGCCCAGGTCCTGAAGGATGACACCACCACCAAACGCTGGCTGGCTCAGCTTGTCAAGAACCTGCAGGAGGGTCAAGTCACTGACCCACGGGGCATCCCGCTTCCTCCGCAATGACTGCTGGGGGAGGTGGGGGACCGAGGAAGAAACAGCTCAGGTTTACAAAGAACCAGGCACAGGTGACCTCTTCTGCAACAAAGCGGGCATGCCAGCCGGCTGCCAGCCTGTTGGACCATCCCACCCAGCCAAAGGGCTGCTCTGTAGTGGCGCAGCACGTCTCTGGGGATCGCAACACCAGCAAATGCTGATGCTACAGCTTCAGAAACCAAGAAACAAATCAATCAAACCCATCTGTAAGGATCCCCGCCTCCCCGGGAGGCTTGGCTGGCATCTCCCCCCCCACTGCCAAGCAGGGGGTAGTGCAGATGTCCGCTTCCAGCTAGTTCAGCCTCCACCCAAGCGGTGTGTGTGGCATAGGGGTGCGCACCACGTCCCTCCAGGTCTTGTCACTTCCTGTTTACACATCTCTTTAGATGAGTGAGCTGAATAAAAGCTGATCGAGTTGTTCTGTTGCCTCTTAAGACTGCTACTCAGCTGCAGGTAGCCCAGGAACAGCTTTCTTCCCTGCCAGCACATCGTTGCTCCTGGCTCTGCACCTTGCTGGCGCAGTGAGCTTCTTCCTTTCCTTTGGTGTGGAGGCAGCGGCTGGAGCCAGGGCACCATGGTGCTCGCCCCAGGAGGAGGGGTGGATTACTCGTGCGTCATAAGCTTGCTGCCCAGGGCTCTAGGGAAGAAGACAGCAGGACTGTGGCGCTTGTGCTGTAAATAGTACGCTCCTGCAGCTCACCAGCGGCTGAGGGCTGATGTCTCCTGGCCTCTCATCTAGCTCTTGCCCAGCTGGGCTGCTGTCTGGCTTGTGAAACAGCGCCCAGTGTAGAGAACCTGCCTTGTGGCCAGTCAGCCAATGAACCCTGCCACAGGGAGCAACATCCTGCAGGCTCCAGGTATGCAGCTTCCATGCCAGGCGCCTGTCAGTCCTGATCCCCCTCCCTTTCCCTCCCCTCCTGCAGCTCCTCTGCCAGCTGGGTGCATTCATTTCACCTTTCAAACCCACCCTGGCATCTGCCTCAGCCCCACCGCAATTAAGCTGGACCAGCAGCTGAGTACCCGCCTTCCCTGCGCTGAGGGCTTGGTGTGGCTGCGGTTGGGCTCTCAGAAGCAGCCAAAGAGTTCCCGGGCTGTGCTGTAGCAGAGCCTGTTTTGGCTGCAGGCGAGCCTGGGCAGCTACTTGATTTCTCCCCCTCCGCCAGTAGCCCATTTTGCTGATCATCTGTGGTGTTGTGCCAACGGTGTCTTAAATCCTCCCTCCCTCCTCCCCTCACAGCCTTGCATAACAAGGGCAGAGCACAGCCTCTTCCTTGCCCCCGGGGTCTCATTTTATAATCCTCGCTGCCTTTTTCCCTTCCCTCCACCCTGACCTTGACAGGGTGTGAAAATGCTTTTGTTCGATGGTTTTGGGGTTTTGTTTCATTTCTTTTCTAAATTCGGATTAATAAATAATAAAACCTCAGCTAGCACAAACTGCTCCTGGTCTGGTCTCTTGGGGAGGGCAAGCGGTGAAGGGGGGGATTTATTGCAGGCGAGAGAAAGGAAGGGGCTGTGCCAGCTCAGGGATGTGAGCTGGGGAGAGTGCGTGGCCTTTCCTGGCAGGAGCTGGCTGCATTCCTGTGGCACTCCATCTCTGCTGGAGCAGGTAATTGAGGAGGGGTTCTGGGGAGGATGTGCTGCTCCCTCTTGATTTGCAGTGTGGGTGCAAGTGCTGCCCCACTCTCCTGGGGTCCAGGCCCATTAAGGCATCGGCCACCTGAGGTCTGGTCCTTGTCCTGCAGCCTTTGCACATCTCTCAGCCTGCCTCACTGTGCTTGTATCCCCAACCTGGGAGCCCCGGGATGCTCAAACCGTTCCTTGCTCTTTGGGTCTTGCATCTCGCAACTGGAGGGGCCTGGCCCTGGAGTTTGTCAACCACCGTCTCCAGCGAAGGGGACAGGGACGTGCTGGGGGCTTTCTGTTCCCCGTGGATGTGGAGGTCGGGGTGCAGGCCGGCCTGGGGCGGGGCAAGGGTGCCGGAGGGTGGCGATGGGGGCTCAGCCCCAAGCGGGGCGCACTGTACGGTGCTCCCGCTACCGCCTCTTCCCTCATTCGCCTCGGGAGCGGCGTGACC